>JAQIXW010000417.1:0-31636 GCA_034700685.1 Willowsia buskii
CCATTTATCGTGCATATTTGCATGCATATTTCTAGAACTTTTCGTGCATATTATCTCCATCTCTGGTCATCATCATCCATCACTATAAATTTTTGATAAGCTACTTTTACTTTTACAATTCGGCTTCAAAAAGGAAAAGTAAAGCCTTGATTACACGTTTAAAGGTAGGTAGTAATATTTTTGTACTTGCATATTTATACTTTTATGATTATTCGCGAAGGTATTTAATTTGATTGTTTGTATTTAAAACGCATCAATGGATGAAATGTCTCATAACCATGAGGAGAAATTTTGGGTTATGTAGTATCAAGAGTAATAGTAAAATCTAATAAGCCGAACTTGTCTGGGAGGTGGGCATCTGGAATCTGGAGAGAGAGGCATGGAGAATGCTTGAAAGGAAAGGAATACTGGTTCACTGGTTGAATGTATTAGCGAAGTTATTTCAGAACGATTATCAAGTAAAACAGATGACTCCGACTTTAAAAGTATTAATGCTTGGTTTAAAATACGAGGCAATGGAATACGTTTCCACAATAAATTGAAGAAAATTAAAGAATTTACTAAGGTCGTAGGCAAGAAAATATTTATATGAAGATAGATAAATATGTATTCAGTTGTAACATCTGTAGTTTTAAAGAAAATGAAACAAGTTTTCACAGTGACACTTTGTTATACAACTTTGCACAATGCTCGCTTATATTTGCGTATTTTTTGCATGTCTTCATGAACATATTTGCTCCTCGCCATTAACTAAAAATATGCATGGGGAATGGGGATTATTCTCATTTTGTTTTCTACATCGAGTATACCTCTGGGGAAAAGAGAAAGTAGAAGCTGATATTGACTTTGTAAATCCAATCTGTCTACCCTTTTTGTGAGTAACGGTATTTAATGGCACATGTACACTATGTATGTTTACCTTTTTAGTCATTTGCAGAAACGTAAGCATGTACGCTGGCACTGCTCATCTGTGTAGCGAGTTGGCACAAAACGAGACAAAGCAGGAAAGATAAATCTATGTAACAATGAAAGGAAAACTTCAGTGAAACATATGATTCCGACAGAAAGAGAATAGGGCAACGAAAATGCAGTGAGCGCACCAGAGTTCAAAGGAAATAAGAATATACATAACAGCTACATTGTTATTTCTTCACTTTGCTGAATAGCAATAAGCTGCATCAAAACATCCCATTTCACTCTCCTCGGAGCTATCATCTTCATGTGTTATTTACGTCGAGCCGTTATTATAATAATATACAACACACTTGTATTCATCTTCCCTTTTTTACGTTTTGACACCCAGAGCTGCGCTCCCCCAATATATAGGCCATGCGATAATAACACAGTAACACAACATACCTATTGTAAATTGTAATAGATCTACTGGCACGATGAGAGAGAGAGCAGCCAACAGTAATTGCATTGGGTTGGAACTCCACTCGTTTCCTACAAAATAGAATGCAGGGAAAATGTAATAAACACATAAATAGCGTCCTTTAATAGGGCGATGGGTCACTTGACTTTTAGGATTATTACATTTTACTATCTAGTGTTCAAAATGCGCTCCCTGCTTTTTCTATGCAGCAGTGAGTATAATAGCCAGAGGTAAGGGTGATAACAATCTCAATAATAATGATAATATGCATTCATCCATATTCACATGTAACATTAACAAAATATATTCTTAGATTTACAATACAATAGAAAAGTACGTCTTCCAATTCAGTCTTCTTTATGGCATGCAAGAAATGGAATCTTATGGAACTAAAAGGAAAATGAGCTGGCTAAGTTTGAGCTGGAAACTGGAAACTAGTGTAAAGGTCCTAAATAATTTGAAATGAGACAGGAACGCATAAATTTTAGCCTTGATATCACTTGCTTACTTACACTTCTAGTGGGGTAGTATATTTTATACTATAGATTTGAGACACACGCGGTATTTTACTACACTACACTAACCTGGAATTAATGCTAGTCTCTGTCTAGGATTGTCCACGGTGTAGAATTAAGTGATTGAACCTTTGCCCTTCTTCTTGTTTTCATGGAATGTATAATATGTTTTGACTAAGGCGAAAAATCATAATATATCGCTATAATTCTCTGGTTGCTGTAGAAGCAGCAGGAATGAAAGGAAGTGGCAAGACCTTTGAATTAGAAAACCCACTGAAAAATTAACTGAAAACAGAATGCAGCTTTCGTACCGTTTTATGTAGTACGTATGTATTTAGTTTTGTACACCTATGTAATCATCGTAAAACGAGCTCAGTACTTGTTTACAAAGTTAGTACGACTACACCATGGAGTGCCTACTGGTTATTCCTCTGCTAAATTAGTTGAGGATTGAGGAATCAAGAATTATGTAAAGTAAGTGATTGGATTAAAGTACAATTTTGAGGTGGAAAGCGTTAATACAAGCGAGTACTTCCGTACAAATTTTTTGCAATCTTTTAAGTGAGAACTACTTGGTTTTCTACAAATACGTTTATATTTTTACATACCTAAGCTATCCATATATGACCACGTGGCATTGGCCAATAATGTCTGCAGTATACATACGTCAACATCAACCTTCCGTATTCCCTCTGAGATTTCAGGCCTTCTGGCATTGACAAGCGGTCTTTTTTATTTCCGATGTACAATCTTATGCATGACCATGGTTCCCTCCCCTTTCCAAGCATTTTCTCATTCTGCTATTTTTTCCACCATCACCATATAACCAACTTGCCTGATCGACGATTAATGTCCTGAAGGGCAGAGTTTGACCAATTCAACCAATAAATTCCTCTCTATGTGACTTTCAATTTTTTCCAATTTATTTCCTCAGAGAGTAACACAACTGATTCCATAGTACATATCCTTTTCAACCTTGTATACTAACATCTATGGTACATAAAATCTATCATATACTACACATTCCCATTTGATGTGTTCCCCTCGTCTGTGAAATGAATACTGCTACTAAAATCTTGTCAGATCATTTTTCTGTTCCAGTTGCACCACTGGCTACGCAACATATCTATTACCAATGCCAAGTGTAATACAGAAAACTACTAGTTAACCGTCATTTAAGGAGCATCTTTAAGTACCTAACTATAACTAGATGGACACCAACCACAAAAGTATCAGTGAATTTCTAGTATGTATCATAAACATTATATATTATCATCATATAAATACAGTGGTCAATGCTTCAGTACGCAAAAAAAAACTTACGCCTCTCCTCACAGTGGACACAAATACTTTTTTTTTCAATATGGACTGGGAAAGCGAAATAAATGAAGAACAAGGAGATAAAACGTTGCCTTTGTCCCACAACTAGTTGTTTTACTACATTTGAGTTATTTGTGTCCGTTAACTTCTTGTCTTATGACCCTCGTTATTATCGTCCATGCTCTCGTTTTTTCTGGTCTAATCTCTCAGCTACTCTATGCAGTACATGCAGTTTTCAAAAAAGTCAGTCGCTTATATGTATATCGGTAGAAATAACCACCAAATAATCCTTGTCAGTTCTTGTTCAAGCAGTGGAAAAAATAAAGAAGAGAAAAATTATTGGCAAGCTCCTCTCGTCTTTATATTACATAAATGATGTATTATAAAAACCATATACCTATTTGTTCCCAATCCCAATGCTCTTTAACTTTCTCGCTCCACCAACTCTGATTCAAAATACAGCAGCATCAAAAGACATTTTTACCATTTACCCTCTTTCTTCAATAGCGAAAGATAGCCTACAGCTTGTGAATGTGCACACGGTAAAATATATCGTGTTTCTCTGTCCTTGACTCATAGCTCATCCTTATATCCTTTCTCTTCTGGTTGTTCATGTCCCTATTTTTTCAATCTAATATAAGCCCGCATCTTCAAACCATATATTTTTTCCACATCACTAGAACATCCAGCTTTCTTCCATACCGACACACACACATGTAAGCTAAGTAACGATGTAGCAATAACTGCAAAAGCATCTCCTCACACAAATGCACATTTCATTTGTGATATATTATGTATCTCTGGGCTGGAACAGCCCTAATATACTAATATCATACCGTATCGAAATGCGGGAAAGACCTGCTGATGCTCTTCTTCTTGCACATATATCTTCCTTTTCACCATCCGCACATCCCTCTAGAAATATTGGTGACAGCAGAAAGAAGTCGAGCTAATATATCTACACATACTACCCTCGCACACTCAACTTGTATCCCATTATAATTGCATTGCACCAAAGTACCTAAATTCTTTTATATGTTCTGCGCTTTCGTTTTGCATCTGAGCACTCCTTTCCTCCAAGCAAGGAATTGAAATCACAATCCGGGCAATTCTCTCCGAATCTCCCATACTTCAGGAAAGCCTTGTAAGTGCAACATTGCTGTGTATGAGTACCGACACGTCTATGAATGACTATCGCATCAAGAGCTACTCTGCTGTAGGCATATAAACATTTTCAGCAATGAAAACCAAGTCTCAGCTTGTCGACTCGTCACGGTGCACACAAGGTTTGTTGATCTAACTGGACAGATGTGGTATCCAGCAGGGAAGGTCTTTCTCCTACTTCCTCGCACACTGTGGAGGCTTTTCCTCCGTTCTCTCATCTGATGCCATGTGTCTGTTTGCTGTGATGTGAGAATTAGACATGCTCTATTATGTGCACGTTGGATTGAAAGATGGAGAAGAGGAACGGAACGACATTGAGTAAAGTGGTTCTGGATAAATAGCTGCAATAATAATGCACTGAGCTCTCCTGTCCTGTTGTAGTTACTCGGGCTAAGAGTGGATCTGGAATATTTCAACAATGGCTCTCCGTCGGCTTTCATTCAATTTTTCCCTTCCTTTCTACGCAATTACAATTGTATCGTCACATCACAGAGTTTATGTGTATTTTTTCACTTAAAATGATGAAGGACATTTCATTGTCCTCCCTGTCGAGTTACGACAATATACTTATATCTGTACACTGACTGATGAATAGTGAGTGACTGGATGAACAGCGAATTTATAGGGGTAGACTTTTATGCGTTGCATAATCAGAATAATAACTATCAGTTCCACAGAAGCCGTGTAAGAAAACTGCTGAAGGGATGGCATGGTAGTAATAAATATCATCATCTCATCAATATTTTTTTTTATCGAAAACTTTATCCAAAACGCGGAGAGGGAAATAGTGACTCACGACGGCTCCTCTCGACAATTCAACATAACAATAAAATCATTGGGAAAATGCACTTCCCAGACGTATATATTTCATCGTTTAATGGTAAATGGTGGTGATGTGGGCACAAAAGTAAATAAATGCTTGGAAGAATCCGACTTGACAGACAGGATTCCGACGAATAAGCAGAAAAGTAAAGGGAAAGACAACGGCAGCAGTATAAGTAAACTAAAGTATACCGGAACTCTCAAATACCGACGTCACGGCAATCATCATGCTGGCAGTGTGTAGATATACATATGTAGGTACACATTTTGCCATCGGCTCTTTTCTTGAAGCACTGCAAAGCTATGCATTTTCATCTCAAAGTTGATCCCTTTTGCTTCAGAACGAAAACAAAACTTGCTCTGGATATACTTATTTAGGCCCTGTAGATTTTTATGCTTAAACTGAATATTCATATTATGTTGATACCGGAGAACCATAATAACATGGTTTCGATTTTCGTGCTGCTGGTATCTGGAATGAACACAGCGACGGCTGAGCTGTCAGCAGACACAAAGATTTATCAAAACAATAGAGGCATATTTCTCATAATAATAATGAAAAAGAGGAGCAGAAATGAAATATGGGAGGATACGATTTCGTATACATGACACGGATATGGATATTGTGCTTTACTGACATATCTGGGTACCGAATCTTTTCTCAAATATTATATCTGATGCATGTACACAGTACATATTTGTACACTCTAGTACTACGACGGTAGTGCATTTGTTTGAGCATCATTGCTTTCTCATATTTTTTCTCCACATTTCTCGTGTTGCGTGTGCTCAAGTTTGTATTAAGAGAATATTTATAGCATTTTTGTCCTTTTCAACTCTCTGGTAGTCTCTGTCCCTCTCTTGTTTTTTCCTTTGCACGACACCCTTCATCATGATTCGGATTCCTGCCGAGATATCATGTAAAGAGAAAAAAATGACAGGTCATTTCAGCCAAATAATATAGAAAACGCTTACTCATTTCCCCGTAAATACTCGTATTGATGGTGCTCCAGCTCTTGTATGCATATACATATTACAGCTTGTCGCTAAAGCTGAATTTGGAGAAGAGTTTATAAAAACCTCGAAAAAAACTCTCTGTATTTATACTATATTTCGATTAGTAAGCAGAAAAAGTATCAACAAATTCCAGTCACACTTTTACTCGCCTTTTGGAATATTTTCCTTATCTGTACAAATCAACATACAAAATATAAAAAGTTTAGTACAATATACAATATCCAGCCAGCACCCTCCATGACTGCCGTAATTTTGGTCTTGTACAGTAGTTATATAGCATTGGTGTATCATCGTATCTATAATAACCAATTGGTTCCAACAGCAGTTACGCATGTTCATACATAATATTAATGTGACTTGTTTTCACCCACAAACACCATGACCAACGACGCATGATGAGAATGATGATAGTGTAATGATGAGCACGTTTGAATACAACTGCGTACCTTCTTCCCGTTTCAAGTTTATATTCAAAGAACAGTCATTTTCTCTGCTGCCAGTTGTCATCTTTGTCAGGGGAATCTGAAAGATAAAGTTGACACAAGAGTAGAAGAGTAACAGCTTATATTTATAGTATAGTGAAACAAAAATAACTTGTGTAAACATCATATCTCCGTGTTCATCTCCATTTATATTGTTGTACGGTCGATGATGTTGTAATATTTATTAGCTGCTTTGGTTTTTTGTAGAAGCCGTATGAGGCATGAAGCTAGAAATGAAAGATAGAACAAGGGTAGCAAGAGTAGAAGCTTTTAGATTTCATACGATAGTGATGGAAAAGATGATAACTCCACCGCACCGGATTGCGGCTTGATGTATGGGTAAAAGCTTTCATATTAGCATCATCATTCTAATCATCATCGTCATCTTTCTTTTCCTTTTCCAGTTTTGAAAGGCAGGAAATGTGTAAAGGAAGAGGAGACACACAAGGATGAAAAGGAAATAGGAAGGAAAGTAAGGAAGGAAAAGGACCTTTCAACATTTTATTTCGCTGTTATCATTTTTGTCATTTATGAATACACACATTACATCATAAAAGATGACTTTTCATATTGTTGCTGATTTTTAAAGGCAAACTACAAAAATCATTTGTCTGCTCTATGTATAGACAATCATATAATGTTATACGTGGCCAAAAACCTTGCAGGATTCATTTACTTTACTTCTATTCCATAATATGCAACAATGTTACGCTTGATGACACTGCTGACATTGAAGAAACGTCAACAAGAATATGGGGAAAAGGGAACATGGCTTTTGTACTCCTACTACACAAGCAATGTGCTTTTGAAGATACAATGTCTCATGGGACAATTGATGAATTTCGTGCAATGAGTACAAGTAAATATGAGTGAAAGTGTGCATTCATGTTATTGGTATAATTCGTAGAATGATTTTATTACTATCATCACATTACATTTTCATACTGCATAGTTGAGTTGTCACTATTATGTTTCAGGTTTCCATAAGCATCCACAGTAGCACAAGAGCAAGTAGTATTGTTCCCTTATTGTGCCCTTTATTGCTAAAGAAAAGATTGTCAGTGCCAATAAAAATAGTTAGTCGCAAATGATAATAATGGAAAAATAATGAAACCCAGATCTGGTTCAAAGATGAATACACGTATGCTATAGTGAAAACTTATCATCATATAGTTTTCTCGCTTGGTTTTTTATATAAAGATTATGTCACAAAATGTATTATGTTTGCCCTTGTTTGCGTGAATCATTCTTTAACGCATGATACACCCTGAACTTTCGCCAAAATAGATAATAAACCACAAAATAGTAGCTGCAAAAAAGAAAACTAATAAGGTTTTCACAATAGCCAACTTGTTCTTGTTGAAAGCCACGAGAGCAATAGTTCTGACTATTTTTTGCCTTTCTCCATGCGGTCACTGACATTAAAAAATATTTGAACTATTTTTTGCCAAAAACTTACACACTTGTTATTACTCGATTATACTTGCTAAAAACTATGTTTTTCTACTTTGACCTTTTCATCATTTTCCATTTTTTCTTTAATAATAATATTACAAGCTTTGTCATTTTGTAAACTAGACCATAGTACGCCCAATGATTACTTTGAGTTTGAGCTGAACTTTGGCAAAAACTACTACAAAACGGAGAGTTATGTAAAAAGAAAACATAGGAAAAGTAGTTGCGCGTAGACAACTTTTAACATTGCGAGCTTTGAAAGCTATCATTTTTGTCTGCTCAGGTACCAGTAATAATAGTAAAATGACAGGAGAAAATAATGGCATATTTCATAAAATATATGATACAATGCCAAAAATCAAAACCATGTGCATTTGAGTATTATATGGTACATTTTGTTTTGTTATAAATTCTGTGTATTTTAAGTATATGTCTAGATTCAAGTCTCACGATCAGTGTATGTACCCACTCGTTTTATGAAAAGAAGGGAAAAGTATCAGGTTTCCGCTTCTTTGCTGTCAGCGCAAACATTGCCACACACCATCATCGTCATCATCATGGAAAACTTGATAAATCGATGTATTTGGTGAAAAAACAGGAGAGATTTTTGTGCGTAAAGTTCCATGTAAAAATACCAAGACCAAAGAGAGCCTATCTATTCCATGCTATCATGCATGTCTGCCATAATAATACCTATATCATCATCAGTGGCACAATAGTACGTTACGTTTATGGAAGTGTGGAATTGGAAGAGCATAGAAACATTCATAGGACCAACATAACCACATGTATTTTACTTATTTCTATGTTTCGTCTAACAACCAGGGAGCCAGAGAAAAGTAAAGCAGGCACTAACATCATTTCAAATGATATCCTATCAATTGGGCCGTGCAATATAAAACGAAAATAGGATACAGTGAGTGAAAGCAATCGTTTATTTCCTACTCGTTTTCTTCCTCTTCGTTTCCTCATCGACATACTTCTTGAGAGAAAAATAGGAGGAAAAGAAGCAGGTTGTTTCTTCTCCAATTCTCTTCAAAGAGGAAAAAAACTTTCATCGTTTTCTTATAATATCCTCTTCCTATCCCTCAAATAGTTTACATAGGTAGTCGTATAGCATTCGGTACAATAATGTTATAAATGTATAGTTTGTTTATGTGTAATGTAATATGTACAAATTCTACACTCTTCCAACCACCACAAAGTATCATAACTTGAGATGCAAAGATATTTTATAAGTCCTTCAGTGCACAATATGACTAAATTTACGTTTATTTATCTGTATCCGTTAGAAATGCAATTATTTAGCCCAAATTCTAGATACTTAACATGCTCTATTGTACAAGTATTCATCATGCAGTTTTGCTGATCGTAATATTTTTATTTTACTTCAATCCTTGTACGATATTCCCATCATTTTGATTGCAGTGCGTAATTTAAGAATCGAAATACTGAATAACAACGTGAAACTCGTCTTTGCCTGACCGGTGCAACAATTCTCCACCAATCATCAAGCCTCTAGTAGTACTTTACTGAGACCTATATATAACGGCAAAACGCATAATCACAGCAAGATGTAAGCATTTTCTCATTCATATAATTTCATACAGTATATTTGCAATAGGAATTTCACCACAACAAGAAGACACTCCTGCTGTCCCGCGAATTCTACTCTCTCTCTCTCTCTTTCACACACACAGGCACGTTCAAAACATGCCATGAATACGCGTACACGTATTAAACGTACCAGCACAAGCTTTCATGCATGCAAGACCATGACTTGCTTTTTGGATCGATGAGGGAAAGTAAGAGTGTAGCTGGTGGCTGCGTGGCTCCTTCTCTATGCAGGCGTTTGGGAGAGAACCGGCGGCACTGGAATAATCATTGCAAAACTTGGTGAATACGTAGTTTCTTTGCAAAAAAAGCAAAAGGATGAAAGGCGATGATGAGATGTAGGAGTAAGGATAGAACATAATATATGGGTATAGATATGAAGAGAAAGCAATATTATGCCAAACATTTTTTATATCTTTCCGTTTCGCGATGATGTCATTACATATAGCTTAAGGTACTTGCGTTTTGCTTCAAATTCATGAATATTTTTTATCCAGTGAAACAATTTGTTTTTCTGTGCTGTATGTTCCCGTATTCTTGAGTTTTGTGTTTTCTTTAATTTAGTGACGTGTATATACATGCCCTTTATCATTTTTTAAGTAAAACATCACGATGCATACGTGCGCGAACATTAAATACTGTAATATGTTCCTTTAAACAATTTACAAAAGATTCGATAAAGAACGTTTCTAACCTTAAACTAAAAAGTGGCATATATGATCCTTAAATTGCAGAGGTGGAATAATTCTCCACACTATTGAGTTTTCAGTTTTAGCAGCAGCATAATGTATAGGAATAATTAGTTATTACAAAAGGTACAATTGTTCCAAAAAAATCCATAAAAGACATGAAATCTAAGAGGT
This sequence comes from Willowsia buskii, assembly GCA_034700685.1. NCBI lineage: Eukaryota > Metazoa > Arthropoda > Collembola > Entomobryomorpha > Entomobryidae > Willowsia > Willowsia buskii. The sequence continues at coordinate 10,628 of JAQIXW010000417.1, forward strand.
TTTACTCCATTGTAAAAGTGATTTGCTAACATGACGTGACAAGAGATATAGTTGTAATGATGCTGACTGACATGATTTATGTTGTCAAGAGGCATGGTCTAACAGCAGTCTAATTTTGATGCGCAGTGTTCAAATTACATGTTTCTTTTCCCAGCAGCACGTCTGCTCATTTTCACTGTAACACGGTATAATGATAGAGTGACACAAATGGCAGCGCACACACCTCGGCGGATTTTTCGACGTGATATTGTCAGCGGATAATTGTTTAAGTGAAGTGAAATTGCATGTTACAATGTGTTATACTTTGAAACAAATTGATGTATCAACAACGAAAGACAAGTGAGAAACCTTGTAAAATGAATATGCCAATAATATGTATATCTTTGTATGTATATGAATTGTATAATATATTGGGTATTGCTTGGCTTAAGCTTTTACATGTACTAGATACTAGATAGAATAAACTACCTTTGTGTAGCAACAAATGCCATTATGTTGAGAAAACCTAATGAATTGCTTTCTTTTTTCTAAATTGCAGGTAAGCCCCCTTTTTGCTCTTTTTCTGAACCCGGGAGACTATTCAAACGTCCTTGTGAAAACTCATCATTTCAACTTGTGATTTGGATGTTGGTAGCGCTCTCTCTGAGTGAGATAAGAAAAGGCTTTTCATTTCTTCATCAAATTTCTAAGGACTTGAAGGTCCTTTCAGCAGGCAAACATATACTCCACTCTAGAAGCAGCATAAGCCGATAGCGCCGTATTCACTATACATACCGCATGTATAATGTATCTGAAATACCCTGTCTTTGTCTTTGATCATCGTATTCCTTCAATCACATTTGCAATTCATAGAACGTGTTTGGCAACTGCTTGCAAAAACTTTTAACGAAAAGCACACAGAGACAAAAAAAAGTCTTGAAAAACAAAATCCTACTTTACGTTCTTACGATTTTATTGCACGTTTTTTGGACTATCACGTTGTATCTCTTTACAACTTCCATCTAGAGAGAACAAAAATCTTCATTTTGTTTGGTCAGGGTAGTCATACTACTACTATATAGCTGGGAAATCCTTCACGAAAATTACGCAACAGTAGCAGTAAAGATGAAAATGGTTTGAGTGTGTAGTGTAGCGTATCTAAAGGCATGAGGAGGAGACGAGAACGAGACACACATCTCCTTCAATCTCCTCGAAAAAAATTTATTTAACTTGATGAAATGGCTCATGACATTCATACATGCATGAAGACACAAAGGCGAACAGCAGCATATCAAGAAAAGTCATCATACGGACGAAGGATATTGCATTTATTTTCCCTTCTTCTTTCTCCCTTCTTTCTCATTCTCCATCTTAAATACGAAGCTGGGAGAAAACTGACTGGTCTACATAATGAAACTTAAAGAGCCTTTTCTTTTAAATGGCGAATTCTTCTGTTAAACTCCCTGGCAGAAAAAAGAGGAGCTGTTTGAGATAGAAAGCTGACTTTTTTTGCTAGTAGCACACAGACATCATGGCAGTCTTCCAAGTTGCCAAAATGATCTTAAGTCGTAAGTATGCGGGGGTTTCCATCAACTTTTTTCTCGAGAAACCCCTTTCCAAGTATAAAAACATACCTAATTCTAAATATACATATTATAAGAGGAATTTACATCAACAAAGCAGGAAATCTATGTAAGCTTACACTTTTACATGCAAGGAACACATATACATCTGCATCGCCGTGTGTAATAAGTTTATTCTTCTGTAAATATTACGTAAGGACTACACTGATAGTAGTGCTACTGATTCTCCTTCTGTCACTAATAGAATACCCGTATATATTTTTGGATACTTTACTGAAAAGCTCAAAATGATTGCGTACGTACATTTAGAATTTGGTTGTAAGATATATTTAAACGTAGTAACATGAAGGTATATTATATAGAGGTAGACAAGCAGAAGTAGATAGGTATGCAATAAAGCTTTTACACATACTTTCTCCCAAGAGCTCATGTGAATCCCCGGGCCTTTTTTCCCTGAAGAAGCAGAAGCAGAGAAAGAGGAGGAAAAGGTCCTTTTTTGGATTACTCCGCTTTCATCTTAGAGACGACCAGCCATTAGTCAAGAGAAACTCAGGAGGAAGAAAAAGGCACACATTCTCTCCGTACTTTACACACATGGCTCGTTGGTCTTTTTTCGCAAGTAAAGTTGAAAGTAGCAGCGGTGTAACAGTAAATACTACAACTGCTAACCACACACTCACATATATGTAGTTATGGGATGGCGACTGAAAACGGCGCACTTACGCTACAATGGGCAAACCAACTGACCTAAGATTAGCTTTTTTCTTCCTTCTGGCCCTTCTGCTGCTGCTACATCACTCGGTACCAGCAAAACATGAAGACCACACTCGGCGCACTCTTCTTTCTCTATTTTCCTTTATTGTAGGAACAGCCGCAATGGTAACAAAGGAAAAAGAGGAAAACCATTACAGTATCAAAAATACCGTAGGATAAGCGAATAATAATGTTACCAAACTTTTTCCCACTATACAATACCTTTTGCCCTCTGTTCCACCTTGTATACATGCCTACTTATACATACAGTAAAAATAGCCAGAAGTACCCGCACGAAAGCAACTGACCCTATAAGTAGGCCAAACCAAGTGAGATCAAACCAGACTAAACCGCTGGTGCTACTGCTACAACTTACGTTAAAAAAACCTTTAAGAAAAAACTGCATTCCTAAAAGGTACTCTCTAGATGGTCACCTCCAGCAATTCTTCAGACACGAGAGAAAGTATGAATCTAGGTTTTGTACTTTCTTCACAGATGCGGTCGTATGGTGGAAGGACTTGGTTTTTTCCCTGACTATAAAAACCCAAAAAGTGATAGTATATCGTATGCAGTGTTCCATTCAGTATAATTTTGTTGAATGTGTATGTGATGCAGATGGATTTTTAAAGTGCGAAATACGGGGTGACTGACTTGAAAAAGAATAGTACGGTTATATTAGGGAGGCAAGGCGTGTGACAATGGCACAGCGGAAAGACTACTATTATTGTTATTACTATTGATCTCTTGCAAGAAAATCTAAGATAACCTATAAAATATAGGAAATTTTCTTCTCTGTAATATGTTACTTGGTTGGTCAGAAGAAATTTCTTCTAGAGATAGGCAAAAGTGGCGTGTAATGTAATGGTACGAAAGAAACGTGTGGACTGGACTGGACGCGCACACGGACCTCAGATGGTTTTACAGGATGATTATGATAACAGATGAACGTCTAACCCTTTGAAGTAATATATTTACTGTGTATATACCTATACGGCAGATGAGGAATAAAAAAGGTTCCTGTTCCCTCACTTGACTTCACTTGTTCACAAAAAATTCCATTCGGGTAGCAGGTTTCTTTTCGTGCCATCTATGTCAGGCATACAGTGTAGTAACGGTGGAGTTTTTAGATAGAATTAAACCTTCATCCATTCAAGCCTTTAGGCTTTTTTCGGTCAATTTGGCGATTTTCAAATAGAGGAAAAAAATTTAATGAGACTGAGCTCAAGCTTTAGACTACTTGCCTGTGGAACCACTAGTTTGACTAAAAAGAGAAATGCATTGAAACTATATCCAAAAAAATATTTTGGAGGGGACTCTAAAAAATCTAGTTGTTTACTTAACTTCGTTAATATAATCTGAAGATAACGTACAGCGCGAAAGTATTATTTTTATGATAGTTTGGATACGTTAAAGTGAATATTATGTTCCATAGACTTTCGATAACCATTCTGAGAAATAATCAAATTGCACTCGTCTTTTGTTAGGGTTAATGTTTTCCCAGAGATAACTTTTAGGGGATCAGGAGGGTTCAGTGAGAAGTTCACATTCTTTCATTGATTTGTTATTTTTCCTTAAAGCATTATTTAAAATTTAGCTGTGCAACATCATCCATTTTTAGTGAACGTTTGTATTTGCATTTTCCCATCAAAAATTGCAAGTCAGTAAGTCAGTAAGTGTTTTCGTACGACATGCCACTCATGGTGTTCTATATTAGGTTTTATTGTATTCTTATTTCATATCCTTCTCAACATCAACCAAGTAAAAAATTCTTCTAAACCATCTGGTGACTGTTGTTTGTATGCTCCACATGATGACACAGAGAGGATTTTTCTAGAAACAAAAGACAAGTCGGAAATAGAAGGATGCACAATAGAATTAGAACGTAGTACGCGCGAATGTTGTTTTTAGATAAAAAGACATAGGACCCGTCTCCTTTTTCCTTTTTTTTTGCTTTTGGGGATTCAGTTCTAGTCAAGCTGACGAGTGAAGAGAAAGGAAGCAATTGTACGTGTTTGATGATGGATAGAGAAAGACGGGAAACACCCTTTCTTTTTCTTCAGTCAACTGGCTTTCTTGATGTACAATATCACAAAATAAAAACGATTTTTTCTCTACTGGAACGAACTTTACCTTATGTATGCTTTCTAAGCTATTGAGAAGGAAGAGAGAGAGAATGTGACGGCATTTCGACGAAAAAAGACTGTGTGCATATGCTTCCGCTATCCCGTTCACGTCGTAGAATCAGAAAAATGGATCACTATATAATGGTTTCTTCTTCTTTTTATAAGACGGACTGCAGACATGTTCCAATGGTTGGTATACATTCAACATTTTTCTAAAACAGCAGTAGCTTTTTGCACAGCTGGAGTTCCCACATAAACCTTAGTTGCTGAGGAACAGAGACAAACTTTTATATTGTTGATGTTTTACTGAGGAATAATTCGGATTTCCTATTTTCTACAGTTTCTTTTGTACTCTTGTATTGTTTTGCCATCTCATGACACTGGTAACCCACATCCATATATGAGCATATTATTATGCTTGCTAGTGACATTGGGCTATGTGGTGTATGCATAATAAAAAAGAATGATACTTTCTTTTTTGTATTGTTGATGTAACAGTGGTCTGTTTTTTTCTTTTACCATCTACACTGTTCGGCTGTTGTGCTTGTTCCCTGTCATTTCCTGCCTGGAGAGTACAAAGTTCAATATAGACGCAAAAATTAGAGATGTTTGTAGTATATGAATCGAATATCGAATCTTATACTTTTGGTTGCAGTAATAAGCATGTTTGAGAGAAAAGAATTGGAGAATGGAAGGAAGTGAAATAATTTGAAGGAGAAAGGAAGAGAGTGAAAGGGAGAAGAGTCAAGTCAGAAATCCAATAAACAATAAACCGTTGTTTATGCTTCCTCTCCCATACCCATAAAAAGAGAATGTGTCCTTGTGTTCCAATGAATGAGTGCTTGGATATAAACTCCTTTTCAGGCAGGCAGTCAGCGAGACGACGTGAACGACAGAGGCGTTTGGCGATGATGTGGGATCCCCAAATATGAACAAAATCACATACACATATCCAAGAAAAGAATTCCCTCAAATTCTACTGACTTTTAATAAATCAATACAACTGGAATTATAAAAGTTATTCGTAGTATTACAATAGATGCACCGTCATATTACTTAAAGCATCGAGTTTTTTGTTCGAAATTTAGTTTGAACGGTGCATTTAAAAAAGTGATGTTGCAAAAGGTAAGTTTGCACTTGGTGTTTTCTCTATCAAAATTCTAGTAGCAGCCTAGTAGCAGCGTCACATTCTACTGTCAATAGTATTTATTAGCGTTTTGAATTCAAAATTATTACTTCTTCCCTATAAATATCGAAGAAAATAAACATGACGCAAACTGACAAACAAAGAGACGTAACAGGAGTAAGAGCGACCAATGATACATTGTACAAGCAACAAACATGAACCAGCATACGTTTAAATACAAAAATTCGAGCACGTAAAACTGTAAACTAGGGATACTAGAACTAGAACTATACACTAAAATATTTGCAACGGAAAACTTTTTTTAAACTCTTCACAGTATGCTTGTTGGTCTATTCCAAGGGTTGAAGAAACCGTTCATAAGTAATTTTTCACTCTCTCCAACATTTTCGATTGTCTATACTTTAAAAAAGAACAGCTAGCCTTGGCTCTCAACATAATCTTTTCTTCTTGTCCTTATTCTATCCGTTTGCTCATCTTTCGTTTTCACATTGAAAACTTTACTTTGTCGATGTGGATATACACATTTATGCAAAAAAGTTTTTTCTTTGAAAAAAGTTGTTCGTTTTTTGTCCTATTTATTTCTTACTTTTTCCATAGCGGAAAAACTGCTTTTGCGCATATGTATGTTCAACTTGCGTTTTTGCAAGTTTGTTTTTATCATCTTGGGAAAGTTGAATACGGAACACGTGGTTCACACCATAAACTAAAGAAAGACAAGGCACGTCATATACGGATACAGGATCCAGTTTTAACTTGTTTCTCCACATATCACATAGTCTCACTATTATTTTCACCGGATTTCATGTCAAAGAGAAATAGGAAAAAGGAGAGCGAAATATTGCATTCAATAATATACAGTATCGCACCATCGCAAAAAACGGACAAGGGTATACAACAAAAAGTTTTTTGTGCAGGAAACAGAATTTTTTACTCTGGTATCCTGTATAGCTTTTGCTACATTCTCGTCAAGAAATTTGTATGAATATACCTACCATTTATGAAAGGCGGAAGGAACTCACTAGTACCACACTCATACCACACGCCATGCCTGCCACACCAAACAACAACCGTAACGACTGGGTTTTCTATGCTCGGTAGTGATGATTTGGCGATATCATGAAAAGGTTAAGGTACCAAACAGCTATTCGCTTTTCACCATATATGATCCCTCCTTTGGGAAAGTCTTAAATGTTTATTTTATGTATATGATTCCGCAATGTTTTCTTGCATTTTTTTCTTTCCTTTTAAAAACCCCATCCTCTTACTCTATGTTTTGTGACAGAAGAACGGAGATCAAAATGGTTACGAGGAAAGTTTTTGTGCATTTATGAGATGCTTATGGAATAAAAATACTTCTATATTCTTGCGAGAAAGGAAGTATGTATTTATGAAGGTACACATGTTTCGTGAACTTTTTATCATTACATTAAAATAGCATTAATGGACGAGTGTGGTACGTGTGATATGACATAGTATACAAATCAGTACTATACCAAGATTCCTTGTTTGGCAGGATTTGGTTAGGGCAAATGGTAATGGTGTTATAATTGTAATGACGGCAGTGGCACAGGAGAAGTGATATTTTATTATTACACCTCACGGAGCGATAAATACACATGTAAATGAGTGGCCGTCTACGTATGCATTTTTATATTCCACCACACTTCTTTACTATTTGTACTGAAATCGATCCATTCAACTGTGTAGTAACCTACAGACACACTCGCATAAAAAATTCTGTAAACTTTCTCTGTTTGTTAAAAGGTGATACTTACCCGAGACCTAGTTTTCTAGACTTCCAAAGCGGATATAGTGTTACTGAGCGAGTGAAAGTAAATCTCTCCATGCGGTGGCGTCATCATCATTGCCATCGGTAGCATCATGGATGCTTTTCCTTTTTACTGCTGCCATGAACTGAAGTGCTTATAAGCAAATGTGTGCATATAAAAACTGCTTACCACCAGCTGAGAAATCAATTGCTGCCAAGAGAAGTACTCGTGATGGTGGCGTGGCAAAAAATATATAGGTACTCATATAATTTCAATTTTCATTCACACGTGAACAGTCTGTGTGCAAAAGAGAGATAGAACTGGAATGATGTGCTATTCCCTTTCATCTTGAATGCATTAGCATCTGAAAACAGCAATAAATGGAAAGAGAAAGTAGGGCAAGTATAAAGAATAACATGAAGTAAAAATAAAGCGTAGTATTTTTTTCCAAACAGGATGAAAGTTCACTCTTTCTATTTAAAAAAGCTCTGGGTTGTTCTGTATTCATATATGATATTTCGTTGCTTATTTGTACTCAGAATGACAAACCAGTAGATGTAGGAAGGTTTTTAAATATTTTTTGTATACAAATGGAGCATAATTACAAAGTAAAAAGCGGTTTAGCCTATGAAAAATTGAAATTGTGTATTATGATTACTGCCACCGCCTTCATATGAACTTTTTTATCTGGTTATGAAAGCAAACAATTTTACAACTAAAAATCATAAATAAGTTGGATTTATGTGACTAGAGATGAAGGAAATTTTCGTAAACAAAAAAGTCTACTAGAAAAGTGTCAAGGGAAAATCTGTTTGACTGTCTTCACTGTTGTTGCTGACGTTGTTGAAAAAATAATATATGCAAAATCATACGTTCATGTGTAAACGAAAAAGAAAAGAACAAAAGAAGGCCATTACAATAAATTCATAGAATTCGTGTGCATTTTTCTGCGTGCGTTTGAATATCATATTGTAGAAAGACAAAAGGGTGATGGGATATTTTGTTTATGGTTTCTTGCAAAACAAAATTCCTAAGCATAAATATGGTGTCTGGAGATTTTCTCCTTGTCGAAAAATTGCGCCTTTCAGAATTCCACTGGAGGAGAAAGACGATGAGAACATCAATAACTCAACTTGTCTCATTTTTTTAAAGGAAAAACATTTTTTGCTTGCTTCAAGATATCTATTCTTTTTATGTTGTTATTTTGCATTTTCATAGACCGAGGCTGCATAAGAACGTTGCATTTAATTTTTTGTTAGAAAACAAAAAAAAAACTAGTCCACTTCGATCCCATAAATTAAATGAATACTAGTGTGCAACATGACAGTCATCATAGAACAAAGCATATATTCATTAAAAGAAAATGCCGTACATAAAAGCTCTTACTCTTCTAAAATGCGTTCGTATTTGTTTTCGTCATCACTAGAAAGAGATGATGTAGTTTTTACTAGGTCAGCTTTTAAAATGGTTTCATTTATCTCCATCAGACATGGCGTACGCATTTTCAACGCAGTCGTCACCGCGGTACTTACCCAGCGTTTCCTTTTCTTTGAGTGCCCCATAAGCGACTGATTAGGTACATAAGAAAGGTGTTGTTGTTTGAGACTGTAACAAAATGCAAACGGTAAAAACTGGAAAGTGAAGGAGAAATAGAAAGGTCGTTTACTTTTACAGCAAGCTTTTCACCCACTTCTTTTACCACTGACAACATAAAAGACTGGCTGTAGCTTGTTGAGAAATACAAGTCGCGTCACTTTTTATATTTCCTTGTTTGTGCATCCAATTTGGAAGAAAGTTTAGACAGGTTCAAAGTAGGATATAGGTCCCTTGAAAACCCTCTTTTTGTAACAACCATCTACTTCTATTTGTATCAAAGACTTGAGAGTAGGAAATGAATAAGACGTTCCCCTTGTAAAAAAAAGATCAGGTCAAACTTGAAATGTTTTCTGTTGTGCTTTTTACATTGTTTGTAGAGTAGCAATATACGGTAGTATTGGTGGAGCAGCATAACTATATTACTGGTCTACTTTCAACTTGTTTTAAGAGTAGATTGAAATGTGCAAATATTTTCAACTACAGGAAAGCAGATGGTGGTTATATTTACCTTCATTTAAAGTAAATACACATCAAACCATGTAACATTGATATGGTGAAGAGTTCTAGTAGGAAGTGCTCATGGTTTGCTTTCTACAAGAAAAGTAGGTCAAGTTGTGTGTGTGTTGTGGTATATTCCCCATTTTTTGGCAATAACTATTTAACAGTGGTGAGTTTTTCTCAGAAAACCCGGCTGGATAGCCACTCAATACTCAAGATGTTGAGGGCGGAGAGTTAAATAAATGGTATTGTTACACATACAATCTTGCACATCGGAAAAGCAGTACCTGTTCTTCACATCAATGGTCTGAAATGTATGGTTATGCCCACTCAATTGGGCTTCGATGAAAATCCTAATGGATGGCAGTGGTTTTTGAAGGCATAAATGTTGAAGTTAAGCCGCAATGTATTATTGCACTAGAAAATGGACCTCAATCTATGTTATTTTTATTTATTTTTAGACTGTCTCTCTCTCCCCGAGAAATAAAAAATCCATAAAAGACCATATATTTCTCATGCAATGCAAACTTGCCATCGTTTCCACATAAGGTCTCAGAGAGAAAAAAATCGCATGGTTTGTCTAATCGAGGAAAACATCAGTTTGAGGAATCTCGTTGAATTTATCATTTTCAAAAGCAATTTCCCATGAAACGTATAGCATTGTTGAAAAGTAAAACGCACTGTGCAAAAAATACATAGGAGATGGGAGACGAATTGCTTTGATGTCTTATCTTGGTACGGTTGTCAGCGCATGAAAAACGTTGAGATAGGGTCATCTTCTTGGCAATGATAAATTTTGTGTCAAAATGGCAGCAAAATGATTATTTGAGAACCAGTTAAAGTGTCTTCCAAAGAAAGCATAGTAGAAACTGTGTTATTGTATTGTATTACTTTTGCTTACCATCATAAAGAATGCTTTTGAAATTTATGAAGCATCTCTAGTTTTAAAAGCGACAATGTACGCACGCTCATCTCAACTCTAAAAAATAGACAGATGCAAAGGCAGTGCTATTTTTACAACGGTGAGGTTGTGCTTGTGATCTGTGACAGCACTCCAAAAATGCCATGTTACCTCATTATAGACAACTTTCACTTGCAGCTATTTACGAAAGCAGTGAAAAGGAAAACAAAATTGAAAGTAAAAGCCAAAACATATTATTATAGTGTACTTACGCATATTGAGTTGAGTATACTAAAGTTACCTACAATACTTTTAGCATGCAAAAACTACACATTTTAAATATACCAGTTTCACTTGATGCGGAGGAGAGTGAGTTACGACTAGGATGAGACTGACTGGCTGTCAGCATGGAGAAATGTTTTTACGGACGATTGTACCCTGTCAGACAAGCCTGGTAGTAGAAAGGCATAGTCATATTCTGTGTGTACCTATAAGCTCCAAAAATATATAGAACCACACGTAATGGATCAGAAGTCTATAACAAGATGCCATCCTTTGTAATGTTATTCCACGTGTGTATAAGTACGTGGTGGCCAGGCCGCCTGGAGCCACAGATGGAGATGAAAGTGGGACTGCTAATAGGTCTAAAAACGTAATATATTCACCTTCCCAATGTATGTAGGTATATAATATTTCTGCGTAGGCAGACATACAAAACCTAAAAGTATAATAATATGTAGTGTGTAATGCAGGACGTATAATGCTTTCCATTTAAGAAAAAGAAGGTAAAAACGCTACAACATCTACTCACTCTCACTCATTCATCTGATGTGATATGAAGATTCCCATGTAGCTTTTGCTATTTACCTTTTGCCTAGATCTTGTGAGCAGAGATGCATGAAATTTCGAGATGGAAAACGGTTAGAATCCTGGTCAGGGTATGGGAAAGAGGCCCGACAGGCAAGAAACGAGTGCGGAAGAAGTGGTAAGAGAAAAAGTACCACTAATACCACGTTCCTATATTGTATTCTATATGCATTCATTGATATAGGAAGAGGAGCACGTAAACCAACGAGAAAGTAACCATCATCAGCCATCGTGAATCTATTCTACTGAAATAAACAGACAGCACACTTACTACCTTACGTAATATACCACGTAGTATGGTAAGAAGGTATAAATATTATATTTGTGGCACACAAGACCTGTGTACAAAGGTAATACCAGATGAAGAAAAAGAATAAGAAAAACCGAATGACTTTCACCCATCGTTTTCTAGGAAAGATTCCTTATTTCCTCTCTTTAGCCAGAACGATGACTGGGGTACTTCCTTCTTTTATTCTACAACAACCAACTTTCTCCAAATATCACTACAAAACACATTCTTGCTTAAAAAAGTGGTCGTACATACAAACATATTGTATATTAAATGTATCTGCTACGTCCATTTTATATGCTCCACATTTCTGAGTATTTTCAAAAGCCCGGCTTTGTACAATGCCCACGTTTGAAAAAAAACTGCTTGTCTTACACAACATTTTATGCAAGTTCGAATAGTCATATGGTATAAACATTACGACTGCAGACAACGTAAATAATGTACAAGTTGTCCCTTCATCTAAAGAGAGAGTTAAAGTGAGGAAAATGGATGGACGAATGTGGGCAGGGTAGGGTTGACTTTAGCTGTTGCTATTTGTTTTTTTTTGCTTCTGTCTAGTGAATTGTGATACTATTACGAACGTACCTTTCCCCACATGATGCCATAAACATTGCATCAGCTTGCTTCCTTTTTTCTTCTGTACAGCCACATCCTATGCTTCAGCCTTTTTAGCAATTCTGTTTTGTGAGCGTTTTTCTCCATGTTGGCTTTGCCGTTGTTGTATTCGTTCTTATGTAATCACAATCTTGCTCAATAAATACAAAACACTTGGCTTGCAGGAATGATGCAAAGGGAATATGCTACCAAAAGGACAAACAAAATGTTCGTACATCTTCATGCATAAATATATCGGACGCACATTTATACATACCCATAACCTTACATAAAAATGAAAAACTTTTAATACAGTTTTGTTTGTTTACATTCTTGTTATTGAAAACATTTCTCTCAGCAATTGCATCTCTTGCTTTTCCTCCTCATTTCTTTTTTCTCGACATCTGTAACAAAACTGAAAAAAGATCCTGTATTTTTATGCTTGAGTGTTATATGTGAAATCGTGAAGGAGAATATGGTCTGGACATTTTTTTATTTTTATTTCAAGGAAAGAACATTGACCTCGAGAGATGTTACCTTTCTTTATATAGATATACGAACGTTTCAATATTTTTAAACTCTAGAAATAGCACCTGCATCGTTGTACACATTTAGTTTTGGTCTTTTACTGGCTATAAATAGTGTATAGTACACACATACGTGAATGAAAACACATATAAGAAAAATACTTTCACTTTCTCCAGTCACGGACACTGTACGATTAAACTCCAAATTAATACACCTTACGCTAACCTGAACGAATATAAATAAATACCGAACCTAAGATGAGGAGTAAAATATAGCGAGAAAAAATTAGGTGTGGACTGAGAACCTATCTAAATGAGAATGGAGAAACACGGTGGAGTACAAGTGCTGAGCAAGAAAAAAAAACAAATTTATTTTAATGACCGTAAAATGTGTGATGAGGCTAAAAATGGAGAGTGAAAGGATAAAAACCGGTGAACATATGCGTCTTCATTATTTTTCGTATCTTCCTCTCGAACGAATATGAAAAGTGCTAAAGATCTTCCGCCTTTACCGTCATTCCTTCATCTTAACTTTCTCTTGCTCCACTTTTTAAGAAAGTCACAAAGACACTGGTGAAATACTTACACACATTACGCAAAAACGCGTACCCGTCTAGCACTAAAACATGTGGAAAGAGACATTAAAAAGTAAGGCGCAAAAGTTGCAAGAAGTCCCGTGGAAGTTAAAGTGGTAGCAGCGTGTACACACATTTCCACATCCGTTTGCGCACCAGACTTTTGAAGAAATGCAAAGCATATTATGAAAGCTAAAAAGATACTCAATCCATATAGCACCCCACAAACACCGATATTTTGTAAGCTGAAAAAATGTTCATTCTATTTTTGTACACACATACACTTACGGATGTTTTTCTCCTTGCCTTGCAACTTTTTTCTCTTTGGAATAACAAAGTACGTGTAGCTACCACATAAAGCACCATAGACCATGCATACCCTTTGTGCTTTCTATCCAAAGCTTTAATAATATGCTCATATAAATCCAACGAGGAATGCTCAGGCATTGTATATAATGTCTCGAGGGTGTAATAGCCGTTTCGCAATTTATGGTATTTCTTAAAACTGCTTTCCCCGCCAACATTGTAAAACAATGCATATATATATCTATAAAGAGAAGGAGGAGACAGAGTAGTTGTACTGGTAACTGTAGTACTAGTGACTGCGTGGGAAAAAGTTGACTAGAGAACTGCTTTAAGTGTTGCTGTAGAATATACATACATATATATGTACTCATATTGCTCGACATTAGTACATTCATAAGAGGAGTTTCTCGAAAGGGCATATTATGTTGGCTTTTCCCTACAATCCAGCGCCACTGATACTTCTTTCTTTCTTCATTCTCCACCGCCTCTAGTATGCAACATACCGCAAAGGAGATAAGCATGCAATCTAAGCAAATGTAAAAAGCCATCTAAAAAGACCAAAATCCACTTTCTTGGTAAAAACTCATCTATCCACTAAAGCCATCTAACTTTCATCATTCTTCATCCTCTGCCTGCACTGCCGCTACATAGAAGCTTCTCTTTCCTTCCGCCGAGTATTCCTTAACAACGCATGTATATATGTGCTAATATAATGGGTACGTTCTTTTTTCTCTCAGCTATTTTTAGAAGGTAGTCGCTCCTACAGACAATGAAAGGCAGTGAAAGCGTAGTAATATATTGTATGATATTACAATGCAATGCAGCTGAAAAAGAAAACATTAATGCAGTTACGAAAAATATTGGCAACAGGATGAGAATGAGAAACTACTACCACAGCAGTATGACGTCCCAAGTTCTATTGTATTCCCTACATGCTTGGCATTCATTTAAGATATCGGAAAAGGCCCTCTAAAGCCGTAATGGACTTTTGTGGTGGTGGTGGTGTACTGCAAAATGTAATCTTTTTAAAGAGCAGATAAGGAAAAAAATTCGATCAAGCCATAATGGCGATATGCCGGCAGTTGAATAACTACTTACTTTACTTCAAGACATGTCTAAACTTTGTTTCTGCTTCGACTTCCTCTTACTGTGCAGCAAAAGCAAGAGCGCTAAAAGAAGCTCGCCATCGCCATAATCTACTATCTCTTACTGTATATACGTACATATATATAATGTATGGAACGGACGATGATGAGTGATGAGGATGATGAACAGATTCATATCGAAAATCATACGATTATCAGTACCTACTCTTTTCCATAGCGTGGTTATTGCCAACAACCGGTAATATTGAGTGATGTCATACATGCCTACCAGAGTAATGTTCTGTAAAGATGGTTCTTTATCGCCTTTGTTGCAATTTTTGAAACTCAAAATGTTATTGTTTTATGTCGGCAAAGTAAGTTCAAGTCGAGCCCAAGTGTACCACCAAAGTTTCATAACAACTTCCCATTATTCTTATTGCAGTCATTTCCATGATAAACTACTTCAAGAAATATCCGTTAGTGCACTTAACAGATCTGGAATTAGTCTACCACGAAAAAGATAACGATATACGTTGTTCCACAGCTTAGCATTTTAAATGGGATTGCTCGTACACAGTTGAGAAAATTAAAGAATTTTTGCAGCGGTACCTTCAAACATGCTCAAAATATACAACTACGCGTAGCGCAAACTAAATATACCACGGATTTGTTGTTTGGGATTTTGGACCTAATAAATATTTACGTTTTCAAGTACGTAGTGCCATTAAAGTGGCAGTAAATTATCAATATAAATATCATATTGCAATGTGCATTTTTATTTCACCGCTCCCTGTGCTTAGCTTAGTTTTTCCTCATACATTTCCTTTAGTACAATAACGACGTTCCCAATACCGTTAAAATATTATTTTTTCTCATTTTCTTACTCTTTTCATAAAATATTAACTTGACCATGAAAAAAACGATGAATAATGCACTGGTTCTGTATATTCAGGAATCATCAGTATTATATAATATATATCTTGGCCGTTCACTGTCTATCAAATTTAGCATTTTTTACTTCTTTTGTCTTTTTTTAAAGTAAAATGGCTACTTGTATCATGCTTGTATAAGTATGTGGATAGTTAGCATCTTAAATTGCTATTTTTATCTATCACTGTTCTCCAGAGGGCGCTTTTGTGAGCCTATTGCAATAGCGTTAGATTTTAAATGTTATAATTCTGTCTTTTCAACTTTGTACATTCTTTTATCATTCTAATAAAAACCAATCCCACTGTGTATTTGCCACCAAATTTTAGTTTATCTTTAAGCATTTATTCTTATTCTACGTGCATGTTTTATAACTACAATAGGATTTTCCTTGTTAAATAGCTTGTTTAATAAGCACAGATTCCAAAACTGAATACGGATGGTGTGTAAAATGTCGTATGTAATTTTATAGAGAATAATAACAGTTTTCTGGTTATTGTAACCTAAAATATCTTAACACAAAATAACACGCATAAGTACACTTTCATGCTTTGAGAAACAACTAAATAACGTGTGCCCTTCTAAGTATATAATACAATATATTATGTATATAATATGTTTTATTGTTGTCCTATGTAGAAATGAGAAGAAATACTTCATTACTGAAATGGTGAAAAGACTTCCTGACGTAGTTTCAAGAAACATTTCTTTTGCGGCTCGCCATTCAAATAATTAGGAAACGGAAAGCAGATAAAAACTCCTCTCTTAGCACTCATACACGACAATGTACTGATAGTTTTTGGTCAGCATCTGCATACATAGGACGATGTGAAAACACTGTCAGCATCACCACTGTATGTTTTAAGTAACATCTTTATCGTCCTTTCCAAGTACCGCATCTCACTTCCAACTTCTTTTCCATCTTACAAACTCTCAGCAACTCATACTTTTGGATGGAACTGAAAACTCGTGCTGTTGCAAGTGTAGCTTTTAGGATTTTTTTGCTTTTACATCATATCATATCTGTACTAGTCTTGGCTGCACTGCAAAAAGGAAGGTAGTAATAGCTTCTTATATGTTCACTCCTTCATCTATCTATGGGCATTTTTGCCCCACCGACTATGTACATAGGCACATCAACTTCTTTCCTGGGCCAGTTATCTCATTCCATGAAAATTTATTATGTCCCGTAATAATCATTATGATTATAATCAATCTGCATTATTATTAGCCTATGCATGGATCCTTTTGTCTGCGAACTAGTGGCGAGTCTTCCGCCACTCGAGCCAGCGAGTAAGTTATATGGTTTCGCTTGCATTGTTAATGCCAGCATTGCTGCTACTGCGTTTATTACATACGTTGCTCCCTCGAATGAAGATATTATGATGCCTAAAAGTGATGGCTTGTGTTTCTCTAAAATTATTTTTATTATGAATTCGTACAATCATTTTGGGTTTTTGTTGCGTAAGATTGGGAGGTATGCGCATAAGAGAACATTTACATGGTGGGCATATATTGAGAGGAGGACATAGCTTGCTTTTTTCACTGACTAATGATGATGACAATGATGGCTTGTTCGTTCTCTTTCTCTTCCTTCTCCCTTCCCATCCCTCTTTCTACTTTTCTCTCACTTCCTCCTCATGGGACTGCACATAAGCTGTCAAAAAGAGGAAATGTGGTAGTGGCAGCGACATTGCTAACACTAAAAGCGTGTACTATTATTACAAGAGTTGGTGGAATTATAATCCTTTACCATGAGGCTTTTGGTGCCTCCATTTCTTTACTTTGGTTGGGGAGCGGAGAGTTGTTGTTGTCACTGGAGAGCTCTAAAAATATGCTACAGAAGAGACAACCAAATTCAGAGTAGACCGACCGCCATGGCTAGTGAATTAGACCACCTTGCTTGATCCAAAAGGCTCCAGCAAAGTTGGAATTAATTCATTTCGTTTTAGCCCATTTCCAACTATCAGGATTGAAGAAGTGGGGAGAGTTACTGGGAGACAGTCACGAAACCGAAAGCTAGCTATGCAAACCTAATACACAATTAAACTAAATATATATATCTGAATGGTTGTGCTTGTGTGGTGTATATTTGGTTAGGTGTAGGTATACCTTCATGTCCATGCTTCGTTTTACTTATTTGCCTTATTTTCCGGAAGAATTTTTGAATGTAGGCCAAAAAACTGAGGAAAATCCATAATGCCATATATTATTCCATGGATTAAATTAAAGCATGATGCGGGCCTCTTTGCCTGGAAAGGATTAAATATGAGTTGTAATTTTCTTTCTTTTTTACTCACGTGGTGCTGATGTTGGCGGGGTATAATGATAATAATAAATAAGTAATTCCCTTTGGACGTCTCTCCATTGTGCACGGAAACAATGGGAGATGGGAAACCTTTTGTTTCTCTCCCTTGGTCTCCATTATATTCAAAAAGTTTCATAATTCACTGTGAGAAACATGATGCATGTACATATTGCTATTATTATTGTGGAAATTGTGTACAGGATACAGATGTTAAGTTATGAGACGAACATGGTGCACAAAAAGATACTCTATGTGGCAGGCACGTGAAAATGCCAAAAAATACTATTACCATTATTCTCTACAAATAAATGCAACAAAAAGCGTGTATTTATCTATATTTTGGCATTTTTATGTCTTTATTTTCAAAAACGCACGATTGTTGAAACAGTTCAATTCGTTTTATCAATACACACACAATGCTATTTACACACAATTCAAACACAGAAGAGAAACTCCCAGAGAGCACAAGATCATCATCACTTTGATAGTTCTTAGCACGCAGGGTTTTAACAGCTACGCCGATCCAGGTTGCGTGTATGCGTGATGCGTGAACATTGATGTAAAATATATCACATTACCTTTTGTAGTTTTGTATGTTCTCCGGATAGTAATTACAAGCAAATAGCCGCCTTTGAAAAAATATTTACTACAAGAATGCTGCTAACATGTACAAATAATCTACTAACTACAGATACAGGCAAATGAAAACAACCATAATTTTGTATGTATCTTGGGACAATTGGGAGGAACAAGTTAACTGTTACCTTCAGTCATTGTATCGTCCTCTTCTAAAGTACTCCATGTGTGGCTTTGATTAAAATCTAGAGGGTAAACTCAATTATATTGATATATTGACTTGGAGTGCAAGCTTAGATTGATTTCAAGTCAATTCCAAAAGTCGCAGTCGTCCTATACAGTAGTGTGAAGATTTCATCCTGTAACACATCTGAGGAAAGGACAAATTAACGTTCCGTGCATTTATACAACTGAGAGAAAACAAATTAGTTGGTAAATCAACAAGGTATAAGTTGACGATGAAAATATGGGTTTGCGAGGATCAAAATGTTTGTTCATATGTACCATCACAATTCAGAAACGCAAAATCATGTTAAATATTATGCTGAAACCTCACAATTATTATTTCAATGACGGATATTAGATGACATTTCTGGCTGAAATTTGTAATGTCATTATGAGCATTTCTAATCACATTTCGTGATTCCGAGTTTTGTGCTAGCCACCAAACATGAATCACTGAGCAAAATTAGAATTTTGCAAGTTAATTTTGTAAGGTTTTATATTTGCCCAGTAATATTCTTATTTAACTGTTGAATTTGATAACGAAATCCCACAAATACTTGACACGTTGTACATTATATTTCTAATACAAAAAATGTGTATATGCGCCTATTCTGGTATGCGAATGGGTAAAATAGAAGAAGGAGTAAACAGTGCGTTATAAAGCACAATAGCATCTTCTTTATGCCAGACATTATCATACAAATAAAAAGCTCCACTTATTCTTACCACTCGCCAAATAAGAAAGCATTTTGAAGCAATGTCAGGACAATCTAAGGGTGCCAATGTTGGAGATTGTTACAATTTATACTAAGAATACAACCCGACCACCGTAAAGTCGGACTATACCACTGTCATAAACCTAGTATTGTACTACCACGCAGCTGCCAATGTAATATAAGTTTACCAAAACATTTTCGTCTAAGGCTTAAGGAAACAGAAATGAAACAAACTGGTTTTGGCGAGTAAATTCATATAAGACAGAAACACACAGGATAACAGGCAGAAAAATCTAGTTCATGACAAAGATTTTTGCTTTTCCTTCCAGAGGATCTGACACGCAACTATGTTTAGGCATCCCATATAAGTAGCCCTTTTTTTAAAAAAAACTTTCATTCGACGGAAAAAAAAGTCTTGTGTGAAGTGTCCCACAGAAAATATCTGTCAAAATGTAGCGAATATAATCTTATATTTGGTACACACTTCGTCGTGCACTATATGAACTATTTTAGCTTCCCTCTCTAACTGACAAACATAAAATGAGTGTATAATATTGAAATCCCTTAAAAGAGTACACTTATATTCCCCTTTCTCCACATCGCAAATATCTTCCAGACAAAGCTAGCGCAAGAGGCGATAATATGAAATGCTAAGCAGTTTCGCAAAAAAAACTTGCGTAATCTTTCATTTAGTTTATTGTGAAGGTCTGGCCTGATACTAGAAATATATTTTCTTTGAGTATCTTCACAACGAACAATGAAAGTGAAGTCGTTTCGGTTGGAATTGTGGTGCTATAGCTGTAGTGGTTGTCTAAAGTCTAAGCGCATGTAAAAGTGCAACCATATGTCTATACTTTCATAAGGATTCTGGAACATTGGGTTGGCTTTTTTACGGGACTCGTTTTAACCTTATGCTCCTAGCGTAATATGTTGGCGCTGTTGATCCGGAAAGGGATTCGTAATATTTTTGTCTTTCTTCTCGGGGGTCTCTTCGCCAACCAATAATGCCTAAATGTACACTGCATCATCTTATGGGTATGGCGGTGATGGTTGTGGTAGTCGTAACGTTCTGTTGAGTAGATAGGTTTATAGGTAGCTGTATTGTGATTTGTTCTTTTTTCATTTTGGCACTTTCTTTGTGAGTCAGTCGTAAAAAACAAGAATTTAGTTCTCTACTAGCAAAACAGTGGAATCCCTACCTATTGTGACTGTATTTTTAGTAGGTACTAGGTGTTTTCTTTCATTCGATTTTCCTTTCCCCTTCACTTACTATTGCAGATGGGTTCGTTTGGTCATAAAGAAGAATTGGTTTGAAAAACGAGAATTTCAGGAAATTAAGTATGAGTGTATATGTTTGCGTATATAAGAAAGTCAAGAGGGTGATGAGTCCTAAAAATCAGAAAAGATGTACTTGATTGAGCTTAGACAGAAGATTCAAAACCCTTGATGTGTTCGTAAAGATTCCAAATAAAAAACGTTATTATTGGCATTCTGAGATAATTGGTTTTTGGCTTTCAGAGGCGAGAATGTAATTGAGTATTGATAAATGAAAAGCTCAAAAACAAAATACTTTTGGAAGTAACTTTACAAACTGACTTTCTTTGCTTTTATTCCATTATTTATTCTTACAGAAGAATGACAGCATAAACTGAACCAAACTTA
>JAQIXW010000418.1:0-31609 GCA_034700685.1 Willowsia buskii
CATCATCAGCACAATCATTTTGAGGCTTCTGCATTTTTCATCATAATGGTTGGAAGCTCTTTTACAGGAGGCACGTTCAAACTGCATGTCATGCCTGTATGCATGAGTACATGTATATATATATATATCGTGGACGGAAACAGGAGAGGAGAAAACTCTCGCACTATTTTGCATGTCACACACTTTATCCACACTGACTTTCACTTTCTTTTCTCCCTTTTTACGGTTCATGTTGTTTAGATGGAAGCCAAAAACTAGGGGTTTCTGCAGTGTGTAATAATAATATACGCATAAATTCTTTGCAGACAAAGTACTCCAGAGAGAGGAGAAAGGAAGCATATCATCCTATCATTACGAACGAGCCAAAAATCGTGTGCATACTTTTCTTGGCTGGTAGCATCATTCTTCTTCTTGTTCTTCCTTTCCCCCTTTTTTCCTCCTCCTGCTTTTGTCTTGTTGCTGCTGCAGATACAGCTTGGAAAGAGAGACAATGCAAAAACTAGTGAGGTGTATGTGTTTCGTTGCCGAAATGCTCGCTCAAAAAATATTCACATTAGTCTCGCTCTTCCTCTCTCCCTCTCCAGCAGAAGGAATATTATTATTATTGTCGTTATTATTATGGTTATTGTCCCTTGTATTTTTATTTTTATGGCTGTTATTTGTTCCAGGTTTAAAACAACACACTCTCACAAAAGTTGTGCAGTAAATACATGATGCTGGGCTTTGTCACAGGTTTTAGAAGAAAGGGAGTATCTATAGTGATGTGGTGGTCGGGCTTTTGTTACTTTTCTAATGCAAGAAGAAAGAGACAGATTCATATAGCTTTGTGTTTCCCAAATATGCAATTTTTTCTCCTCCCATGGTCTCAATTTTGAGTTCGTATTTTCCTGTCCATTTTTCATCTTCTGGATTGTCGCGACCTGTCCGCGTAAGCAATAGAGTGGTGTAGTAGGCATTTCTTGGAAATGGTGACAAAAGGCGAAGTGGAAGCCGTGGATTTCGTAATATTTTGTGGAGGTAGTGGGATATGACGTATTTGTATAACCTGCAGACTTTACGAGCGTTTTATTACAAGTTGTGCATAGTTATTGTTCTAGAATTGTAAGGAAGAAAAGTGATTGTGACAAGCTGCCTGTTCGACCGCAGATGTAGTGCCTTTCTTGGAGAAACCACCTAAATCTAGTTTGCTTTCTGGTTACTTTTACCTGTTTTCTTGGAATAGTGCAGTAGCAGCAGAATATTAGGCTAGTGGAGCAACTCTATGAATAGGATATGAGCACCCACATACAGCAGAAAAGATATTGAATTCTGAGTTTGCTTTTGCGTATATCCCACTAAAGCATTTTACCTACAATTAGATAAATTGATGCATCTGGAATAGGTAGTAATCTTGTTAACGTTGCATACTAAAGAGAACCACTGCTGGTTCGGTAAGTTTCGAAATACTCATTCTGCACTCACTTCATAAGTATTTGCAGTTCTTTTATAAAATATACTACAAGAAATGTCGGCTGTTGGTATATAGGCATATATTTATCACAAAATAATAATGATATTAAAAGAAAATCATGCTGGGTCTTGTGCTTGTCTTGTAAGATTCACGAAGATAGAAAATCACGAAAAATTATGTTGTCTTAGACGATAAATATATTGATATATTATTGCGTATGATACATTTACAGTCAACAGGATGTTAGAAAACAAGTCACTTAAAGCATCTAATAACAGAAAATAGCAAAATATTTGAAATTGGAGTTACTACATTTGTTGCTACCAGCACGATATATAGCTAAGCAAGGTTATAGATGCAGTCGACACAAAAATGAAAATTTGAAACTTCATAACTACAAAACAAGGGAAACAAATGGATTATAAATTAAAACGCTCTACTTCAACGCGGTAAATGACTTCAACTTGAAGCATATGTTCAGATAGAAGGAAGTCGTTTCCCATAGAAAACAGATTTCATGGCAAAAAGCTCCTAAAGGATTATGCCATGCCACCACCCCAAATTTTCAAAACTTTTTGCATATTTAGCAATCGGAATGAATTAAACATTGGTTTCGTCGAACAAGTTAGTTTTTTGCTTGTGTGAGCAAAGGCAAGTGGAGTGAGTTCAATGTTGAATGCGAATATCTAATATGCTTACAGCACAGGACTCTGACTCTAGTTTTGCTGTATAATTAAGTCGAGTTGTTGGAAATATGTAGGTATACAGGAAAAGTTACTTTGTTGGGAGCTTCATTCCATTGTTTTAGAAAGTCAGGAGTTGTGTTTATTTATAAATAAGCGATATTAACACGGTATTTAACCAAACTGGAAATTACAGTAATAATGAGCACAAGAATGGAGTTGGCAACCTGTTAAGTATCGAATTCCCTGTTTTATATCACGTGAACGTTGAACCCAGCTCAGATAACAGTCTTTCAGCGCATTAACTTGAGCTTTATGTACTTTTGCTCTGTACCAACTTGTCCTACAAACATGCAGACAATATCCATCAGATTGTGAGACAAGTGGAAACAAGCGTGTACGCATATTTGTAGACTTGACTGATTCCTATTTACATAGCATAATGTGGTAATTCCATAAGCAGACCTAATGCCAAATCTGCTAAAAGGTATTCTCGAAATTCTCATCTATCCATCTCAGAGTTTCTCAGAGTCTACATATGAATCATAATATTCATCCATATTTAATTTTAATACATAGGTACCTAGGTATATTCCGTATAATTTATATGCAAAATCTCTTTTCTTCCTGTAGAGCCACAATCATTGTGTTGTAACACATATTATGACTCTATTGCTTTTTGAAGCATTCTTGGCGTGAAAAATTTCACAGCAAATCAGTTTTAGCCGTGTACAAATGGAAAAATTACATCAAGAACTACAATAATAGAAGAAAGACAGATGATGCATCGTGCTTACACCAGCTCCGCATTTTAATGCCAGCAGGTAGTCTTTCTCCAGCAGAGAGAAAGTGAGCTAAACAACGCAGTCCTTTTAATATTTTTCATTTATGTACATCATTCAATCCTTCATGTAATCCGGTGGCTAGATGTTTGTTAGTTAGGTAGATAGCTTACGAGTATACGAGGGAACATGCTCAATTTAGAATCCTACAGCATCAACCGTATGATTTACGACGGTACTTTGGATTTCTCGCAGCATTCCCATTTTTAAACAAATTCTACGACTTTTTGCGTTTATCATGTACATCACACGCTCATAAGCAATGTTCTAAACTTTACTCAGAAACGAAATTATACAAGTTTAGCCTGCCTGCATTGGAAATTTCAATCAATGACATTTTTCGCTCCTGTAGTTTCTACCAACGAACAAAATCTCCCATTCGCCAGAATAAGGACAAGTTTCACAGCGGTTTTATATGAGCGTACACTCTAGAAAAGGCTGAAAGATTTGCATCATATTTGCAGAGAGCCTCTGCACAACGATTTCATTCAAAATCATTTATTTCCAAGTAGACATGTACCAGCAAACAAAAAACTTTACTTGTGCAAGCACCTACATAATAAATAAGTGAACGCAGAAATGATGATGGTAAGAGCAGACTTGTATTCTAACCTGCATACAGATGTCTAAAGTCTAAACTAAATGCCAGCACAATTCTGTACACATTCAAAAGCATAAAGCATGCATGCTCTGTTGTTCGACGATCATCCATTTGCATAATAAAATTGAAAATTGTCATTTTTCCAATTTAGTTTCCATTAGGAAACACAAAATAGTGTACCGGATAGTTTATCCTTTAGATAAGAGATAACGGTGGGTGCGGGCCTCCTGCATTCTTACCGCATAACTGCTGGGCGTACTAGTACATCATCACCATCATCATGATCTGCTCCTGATCACTACCTCTCCCCTGTCTCCCTCTCAAGGTTATCATCCTGCTACTTCCACTCCTCTATTCTATTTTCTATAGAGAATTCACAAATCTGAGGAGACACCCCAGCAAAAAGTAATTTCCATCAAATTTCCATATCTTCTGTGACAATATCAGTAGCACATCGCATCGCCAATGACTCAATGACGAAATGAATTTATTTGCTGGTTCCTCCAAAAAAATGAAGAGAATTCGAGCAAGGTTTATTATGACGTCGTTCTGCACACTAGGAGTACTGCTAGTATTGGCGCCTCAGATCAACAACTAAAATCGGAGGATGAATGCATCATGTGCTTATTTACATGACTGGTTATTTATCACTACTCCTCTATACTCCATTTTTTTCCTATTGCTCCCTTCTACAATCCTACAAATTCCTAATGATGATGATGGTCTATATGCTCTTCTACTTCTTTGGCAATCATAAAAAATGTCCTTCTCCCAATTTTCAGCAAAAGACATTCCCCACGTATATCGTTGCCATTATCATCCAACCGTTTCCTGCTTTTCTACAACGGTATCTATTTCACTGCAAAGAGAGAAAAAAAGACGGATATATTTTTTTGCACGCTTTCCTGCTTACTTGTCACTCCTTAAAATATTTTTAATCAATTACCCACATAAAAACTGTTTTATGGGTGTAATATTAGATTTTTGCCATCTGCAAAGCTTCTATCTACTCCCATTGAACCAAGCCCATATTTCATACTTTGGTAAGTAAAAAGAAGCAGAAAAAAGGGCAACCCGCACGGACCATTTATAAAATTATCATCTCTGCTAGTTACAACAGTCATATATACCGTGATGAGGCAACATTAAATAATTTTTAGTTGTGCGAAAGTATTTCAACCAAAAAATATGAGGCTTTATCATCATATCTCTAGACAGTTATGTTATTGCCATTTTTTTCTCTCTCGACCAGAAAAAAATATAATAAAAAGTAGCATGTGAGGTGGTGTTAGTGTCTCTCCTATGATCTTTGCTGTTTTATTTTTTCTTTCTATTTTCCTCTCTCTCTCTCTCAATTTCATACAAACATATTCCCATGTGATGATGTTTGTCGAGCTAATTTTGCCCATCTGTTCGAACTCTCAGCAAACAGCAGCAGGGCAGCGAAGGCTAGAGAGGAGGAAGATCTTCTTCCCTCTCATACAACGACTATTGTACACAAATGCTATTATGTACGAAGGGAAACAAGAAGAATATCAGGCAGACTGTGTATGAGCAAGCATCCTCTTTCTCTCGTTTTTACCTTCATACTAAATTTAACCACATGTTTCATGGTTTCGCACAGAATTTCTCATCATGCATCTAGCATCCATCCGCTACATTACATAGGTTAACACACAACAACAACAGGAGCAGAAGCACACACACGTATACCTACTCTGCCCTACTCACTAGAGCAGAAGCATCAGTATCAAAGAAATAAAATCGTGCCAATTCTTATTATTATTTCCTCCTCCTTTTGCTCTTCCATCTGTGTTCTCTGTGGCGGAGGGGAATTTCGCAATAATAGCGAATTGAATGCCATATAGCAAAAAAGAAGAAGGAAAGAGTACAAACACCTACAATTATGTTCGTATGGTTGCAACCAAGAGAAAGCGAGGGAGACAGGTATATTCATAGGATAGTCTTCTTAAATATTAGATGTTTTTCAGCAAAGCTGAGAAAATTCTGCTCTCCTTTTCTTTCTCCATCATTTTCTTTCTTTCCCTCTTTATTTCTTGTTGTGTGCTTCTTGATAATTTACCTTGGAGAGTCCCTCTACTACCTGCACGTGTACAATGAGAATTCTATGATACTGTTACTCTGCGGCAAAAAAAAAATAGCTCACTGTTTCTACTATTATTATTATTATAACGGTTGGTTGGTTGTTTGATGTAATAATAATAAAATGTTTGCTTTCACTTTGACATTTTTTCATCCAGGAATGTCCGGCCGGGATCGTCCAGGAGGATACTTTCAAGGAAATCTACGCCAAATTCTTCCCTTATGGAAGTAAGTTTTATATTCACGAAAATAATTGCTATGGTAGGCATAAAGATATCTATGCAGTGCATGCACTAAAACCTCCCTAACTGAATACCTGGCAAATATATTATGTCTAAAGTAAACTATTTGCTGATATAATTGCATGATTCACTTAAAGCATTACTTATAAATTGCTCAAAAATGTGAGTTGTGTGGTTGGCCTCACTCCAATCATTCCGTAGTTTTAACAACTTCACAATTTCTGATGGAAAGTAAACGAGTTTATACCTTCACCACAGATTCTTACGCCCTGATGAACAGTACAAATAAGAAAAGGAAAATAGGGAACTAAAGTGATAGATATCCTTAAAAACTCAGCAGATAAAATAGGTTTTTGATATGATACCGTACCAATGCATATTGCATAGTACATGCTATATTTCAATTGTACTCTATCTATCAGTTTGAAGTTTTCATTCGAAGAAAATTATATGAAGTTGTGGAACATGACCACCAACCAGAATATTATGTATTATTGCCGGTGTCTACAATACAATCTCACGTTCGATTCTTTTACACAAAAAATACTGTGAGGCCTGTCTTGGGTTCTCATGACGTGATTTTTACGATTATGTCTGATACTTTTACAGAATGGTTTCCAATAGCAATTTATTTTTATACACACATCTATAATAATATGTTTATATTCCTTCCAAATATTACTTTTATACTATACCAGATATAATAATATTGTGGGAGTCTTTTCTTTTGACGCTTTTTTTTACTCTGGCAGCAATATAAAGTACATATATGAAAGCATACACAGTTTTACGTAATATTGTTTTGAAATTCCAGACTATGGGTCTCCATTTGGAAACCATAAAAATTGAGTCCGGTCGTAGAGCATTGGTTGTGGAAGTTGTAGTTATTTTTTCTTTTGTAATGGTTTTATGTAGTCGTAGCATTAGTGAAGGAGATGCGATAGAAAATAATCATTTCCTTTCATGAACTCTGTAAAGTAAAAATAAAGAATAAACTTTCCTCACTTCTCTCTCACTCACTCACTCACTCTCTCTCTCTCTCTTGCCAGAACACTCTACTATATCCCTAGCGCTTATGCCTCTCCTGTTTTTTGTGACATAAAATAAAATAAAAGATGCTTTCTTATTTGCTTTTGAAATAAAAGAAAAGTAGTTTAAATGATTGTGAATGGGATGCTAGTAGGAGTCATCTGAGATGCTCATTCAAAGTTCTATTTTTTCTCGCTGTTTTCAATCAATAGATTCCTCTGTTTACGCTCATTTGGTTTTCCGGGCATTCGACGTTACCAGCTGTGGAGCAATCACATTTAAGGTAATAACACCAGTTTCCACTTGTTTCATAATATATTTGAGCACGTCTACTCGCACACACAAAAGATCTAGTGTTGCAAT
The DNA here is from genome assembly GCA_034700685.1 of Willowsia buskii. Lineage (NCBI taxonomy): Eukaryota > Metazoa > Arthropoda > Collembola > Entomobryomorpha > Entomobryidae > Willowsia > Willowsia buskii. The sequence goes on from JAQIXW010000418.1 coordinate 7,314, forward strand.
TGCAATGCGGTGCAGAAAGCTTACGAAACATAAACGGTAGTATAGATCCATTTCATCATGTTATTTTTCACTCGTAAAAAGGCTATTCTCTGAAAAATTACTTTGCTTTGATTCGCTTGCGTTTGCCTTTCCTTCTACATGCTGAAAAGTCCTATTTTTTTTTAGATCTGACGGGATATGGCACATTTATAGGAATTATGCTGCGAGGGATATTTGTTCCGACGGTGAATGAAATGAATAAAAACCAAATTCAGAGCTTTAGATTTTGGACGCTTTGAAAAAATCATGCTGTCACTAATGAATACTGCATCACTACTGTATAGAGTAAAGCTAGATAGCCATACACGTTGTTAGTTAGTAAATATGACGGTGAAATTCTGAGGAATGAGGTGATAAGCTCATTGATATCTTCTTCGAATAGTAAATATTTCATCAAATGATTAATAATTTAGAAGATAGGCATATCCACTCACAATTACATTTATTTCACTGAACGTTCCAATCCAATGTTTCAGCACCATCTATACAGCTTTCTTTCCGGGGTGACGTGCGACTGAAGCTTAGAAGCCTACCTAAAAGCACTGGCCTATTTATTATAATAAAGCTAAAAAAAACCGAGAGCGTGAATAGCCTGTTGTAATTTTTTCCAGCTTAGGATTAAAAGCGGTGAATACACCATTCATGTAAAATATCATGAAGCCATATCATTGGGATTAGTGAGCCAACTAAAAAATTCCATTTCTTTCGATGAAAGCTCATAATGCTCACCACTCCTCGGGTAAAAAAAATCCCTTTTGAAATTTGTGCTGACTTCTCATCTATAATAATAGATCATAATTGGAATCAAAGCTATACAAATAAAGCATTCTATAAGACCCACTCACTCGAGTGGCCAACAAAATGGGAATTCAGAGAAATCGCCAAATGGTAAATTGCCCCAACCGCAGCCATTCAAACAGCATCACATTATTCATTTCATATTAAATTCAGCCATTAAATTTTATCCTTTCTCCTTCCCTTCTTTAGAAGTAATGCTGCTGCAGGATTTATTATCTGCGTTGTTGCTCTCAGAGAAAGGCTACTATTTTATACTGCTGCTACTGTTGCTGATGAAATGTTGCGTGTGTGCTATTAATACTTTTTCTTTGAAAAACAGGATATGATATTAACACTCTCCACACTGCTCCGTGGATCCAGCCGTGAGAAATTGAGATGGATATTTTGCAGACTGTATGATAGCAATGGGAATGGTTTCATAACGAAGAGGGAAATTTTTGACATCATTTCAGCGGTGCATGATCTTGTCGGAGTTTCAAAACAGGTTGGTCTCCCACTTTTATATTACATTATGCATGTCCATCCTGTATGTGTATATGAAGGTTTGCAACGTTCACAAAACCCATTGTGGCTTCCAGGGTTGGACCATAAAATAATATAAAGTGTAAAAGCAAAGTTATACTTTTGAATACCTTTCGTAAAATGGACAGGGTATATATTCATATCTCTTTCACTCTTTCTCTCCTGACAAGTTTCCTTTCCGGCATTATTTATGATTAGTAGGTATTTAAATGGCTTCGTCATTATACTCTATTTTTTAGCCTTTGGGCATGCAGTGCAGTAAGCCTGAATGATTATAGTAGTCATATTGTTACTTTTTATGTGGTAGGATCTGATATCGTAACATCTTAGTAGTAAACTGCATCCGTTATGGAGAGATAGAGTCATTCTTGTAAAATTTTTGTCGTAATATTTTTTACTTACGTGGCATTATGCTAAAGAGGATACTTAATGCTTTCTTTCAAGTTATGTATGTCAGGAACGCTAGTTTTAACTTGAAATCCAGCTCGTCTGATTCGAGACTTAGTTCTCATGAAAGTATTAAGAGAAGTGTCCATAAGAGCGGTGCACTTAAGAGTCGGCTTTTCTCCGAAAAGATGTTTAGCAAAAGGGATAATATTCATTCCATCCTCATAGCGAGGAAACATGGCACAGCAACGAAAAAAAACTCCTCAAAGATGCTCTCAAAAGATTTGTATGGATGATCGCATATATTTGTATGACTTATTCATGCTAAGTGTGTATTTGTCTGAGATTTGATATGCCGCATATAATACATAATCACTGGAATTGAAATTCTATTTGTGTAGGGAGAAGACAGGAAGACAAGGGATCACGTTGATAAAATTTTCTCCAAATTTGACGTCAATAGAGATGGAATCGTGACAATCGAAGAATTTCTTGAATCCTGTTTAAAAGTAAGTTTATTGCCATTACTTCCTGTTTCAATATCCTCTATTCCTACTAAACATGTAATGCATGTAGTAGCTAAATAAATGGTAAATGGTTATGTAACTCCAAAACGATGAAACTGCTGAAAACATTAGTCAATCTAAAAAAAACCAACTATTAAAGTTCGTTGTTGATTTCCAAAGGAAGTAGCTATAACCACTAAGCCTGTATTTGTTTTTGAGTGAATTTATTTTTGCTCTGCGAAAGCAAAGTGTATCAAGAGTAAACAGGGTACACTTTTTCTAGATTGATTTATTCCAGCATGCTCGTATTTCAAATGAAATATCGTGCCTATGTACTTCATTATATATGAACTCGATACACAAACCTCGTTTCTTCTTTCCCACCTTTGCCATGCAAGTTTCAACTTTCTTTTACTTTGTGTATTTATATTTTGTTTGAGAGCTATCTCTGACTTTGTCGCATATTATTTAAATTGCTTTCATTTTCCGGAATTTCGGATGATTTTTGTATGTAAATTTATTACATACATACATACTGCTGTACTGCTGAAAGCAATTTCCGCTCAGGTACATACATACTTTTTTGAAAAAGGCCAGAAAACATTCTCATGATATGGCTTTGATTGTGATCGCGTTTTTAACTGTCGACGAGTGCGCTTCCTTTGATCACTGTAGATAACATGATGGCATGTAAGTCTGTCTACGTCTGTCTGTCGCTTCTCCCCCTGCTACTTTCTCTGTTTACACATAACTTACATCTCATCTCTCTATATCCACCTCCTTAAGCAAACCTCTCATTCTCCTCTACAATCAACCAATACCTACGAAAAGCTTTACTTTTTGCCGAACATAAGTAAACGCCACACTTCCTACTTCCACCTCCAGACTAGCTTTTTCTTCTCAACAACTACAATATCAGGAAAATGTAGCCTCGTGTGATCATCATGATTGTAGTTTTTTAGCTTAAGATAATGCCGTTAGCTACAGACAGAGACCAGGAAAACAAAGTATCTGAAGTTGGGCAACTATAAGTAAGACAAAATAAGAAAGTTACTCGTTTTGCCGAAGGCGCTCACCTAATATTCTGTAAGGGAGTTGGCTCGATAGTACTATCAAGGTTTTTAAGTCAAGATTGCCCCATAGCTAGGTATTACCCATATTACATTCAATGCATGGACTTATTTACTCAAGTTAACTGAGTCGGCAGATAAACCATAACAAAGCTTTTCCTATTCCTGGTATTAGTGGTAGTATCCTTTATCCCCTCTCCTTTTCCCCAACATGCTGTAATTTTACATGGCTCGCGACTAAAGTGGTAGCGGCGGTGTTACAGGCAATGCCAAAAATAATCTAACTTGTTGGTTGCCTTATATTTTATGCATAAACCTATAATACCCACTGAGCTTTACGAGCATAAAAAGATGAAAATGATACATTTTTGTGTGCATGCTCGATTCAGCTACAAGAAAAGTAAATATGCAAATGCACAATGGAGAAATGGGAGAAAACAAAATATCTTTGGAAAAAGTCACGATCCTTTTCTTGTGTGCAAAATTTCTGTATCATGTCTCGCTCGACCTTTCCCATCGTTTTTATTTTTCCATTCGGTATCCATATATTATTCCCCTCTGCTGCATGCATACTTTCATTTTCTTGTAGTTATTTTCCTTTCACACAAATGCCTCGCGTAGATAAAAAGTGGTGGACTATCAAGCACGCTATACCAGCCCGAAAGGGATTTTCTTTAGAAATCCTAAACGATACTTGGAAGCGCGTGTGTCTATGTGATGTGAAACCCGTTAAAATGAAAATGATGACGAACGCACTACTCTGCCTGCTGTTCATAGCGTTTAAATGGAAACTAACAGCGAACACTACCTTTTTTGTGGTATTATGTTACATGACTTCTTTTTAACGTGCTGTTTTCGAACATGGAATCGGTGTATATATAGATATTATTATTGACTTTTCCCCTTTACCACTGCACCTTGTAACTTTTCTGTTTACCTTTGACAAGAGAAGAGTGTCTCAAATGATCCCAGAGACGTATGGACTATTACACGCTTTTAGTAGAAACGACTTTCCCTTTGGGAGTTGCCAATTCAATTGTCTTGTTTTGTCCAATGTCGTCTTCTAGTAATATGATTTCTTCCCTTCCTACTAATATCTCTCGTGACAGTGAGTCATGAGAAAAAGCATGCAGCATGACATCCCTATTTTTCCCAATGTGACGCTTATTTTCACTTTGTCAAAATCGAGGTTTTTGTTAAGTACCAACTTTTAATACATAATGGATAGAGGGATATGGAGGATATGTCTCGATAAATATATGTATTATCTCCAACTACTATCACCGTAATATCATTTATTAGTACCGTAGCGAACCATTTTTCATGCATTTTACTCAATACTTATTATTGTTTATTATCTCTCCTTCGAACTTCGTCGACATGTTTTAAACTAATGCCTCTGTTTTCTTTTTTCCTTTCAGGATGATGTGATCATGAAGTCGTTACAGGCTTTTAGTACGACGCTGTACTAGTGAGATATACATATACCTATTGTGTACATAATAATAAAAATGATTTTTTAACATGTCGCCATTCATAATGATTACTTTGACTGTGCGTTGTTCCTCCCTTGCCGTGGGTGTGTGTGGGCAAGGCCGCATGGCGTGAGCTACAGGAATAAATTCCCACTACACACGTTTTTTTTTCTAATGTCGGTGCGGTGAACAACTCAAGACTCAACTCGCCAATCATCCATGTCCTATAATAATATACTCTGCTTTACACATGTAATTTTGTAAAATTGGTCGCTCTACACTATCCATCATAATATTATCCTACGCAAAAACCTTTTATTACCCTTTTTTGTTTCCCTTCCTATTACTTTTCCGCTGCTGCATCATCCGCTTAATAAAGTAAGTTTTTTTTCTCCAGCGGATCCCTAGAGCATAAAACAAGGAGAAAGTATAAAAAATATATATATGATATGATCATTAAACAATTATGCATCCTACTCCATATTAAATATAATATAATGATAAGACCTCACTTGTGTTGAAAAGATAAATATTAATTATTATGATGAGCCGTACCATATTATAGTTATTATTATATCATCGCATCACCGCCTGCTTTCTAGGAACGAACCGATAATGAATGCATTTTTGTTTTGAGTTATAGTCACTTTTGTTCACACACACAAAATACCGAACAATACATGATACTCCCTCTCTTCTCTATCCCATTTTTGTTAGAAGTTCTTTTTGAAAGGAAGTCGTAAATCTTTTTTTAGTGCTGTTGGCTAGAGAAAACGAAGGAGTTATGCCTGAACCACACAAGCAAGGGCGTGAATACCACCTTGTGAGCAAAAGTTGTAATAAAAACAACCGGGTGTTCTCAGCACCCCGAAAAAGAAGTCTACATGCTGGCATTATTCTATAGATGTACTGACTGGTCAAATAATTCTTTCTACATCAGAATGAAGCAAAAATGACTAATACGTGTACACTCTTGAAGAAGCATTTGATTAATAATTCAGTCCTTTGCAAAATTAAGAAACTTATGTTTACCATGCGACCTCAAGGAGAAATCAAATTGGTAACTACATCATGTTTTAGCACTTACTACCAGGCACAAATCAAAAATTTGAAATAAAAACTTATGTTTGTTAAAAATGCGTGCAATATGTATGCATTTAAAATGTTGCCATAACTTTCGGGAAAAGTGTTAAAATAATTTGAAATCGTCTTTTGGATAATATGATGAAAAACACTCCACTCAATTTATGGGAAAATGGACTGACTACGTTGAAAATATTTTAAAGGTTATCTAAGATAAAGTATTATCATATTATTAATGAATACTCTATTACGTTGAGGAAGAAGTGTAAGAAATTTCCTGAAAGTCAAATGCTCGCTTCATCCAAAAGAATTTGCTAAATGCCGATGAATATCACAAATAAATATCTTAGGAAGCCACTACCGTTTGTTTATTACTTTAAGATTTGGTTTTTTATTATCGGTATTGCAAACAGCAATTGCTCTCATATACATACCTAAAATTACCGTGTTAGCATTAATTATCGCCATAATGTACATGTTTCTGTTCTCCAAACCCTCCTCGACAAAAAAAAGTATCTTTAGAAAACTGGCACTGACGACTTGGAAAAGAAGAGCTTGTCTCGAGTCAGACGAAAAACGAAGTAACTGAATAAATCTAAACTTGCTAGTAACATTATATACATACATACAAGTGAATCAAGTCAATCGATGTCTCCCACGCCATTAACACCGATATCGAAGCTATATCATCTTCTGACCCCGATAAGTAGCCCACCTACCCCTAGTCCCTATAACCATGACCTCTCTACCTCAATCTAGTCAAATGCTCCAATCAAATTTCCCCAAAGATTACTTCTTATTCTCCTTAGGAAAACAAGTTGTTTCAGTTACTCAGTCTTGTTTCTGACGCATGTAATTATGCACTCGCAACAAAAGTTGTGAAATCAATACTTTCGTTCGAGTCTCATAAATATTTCAGTCGTTTCATTTAAATCTTATAAAATGCTTCAACAATCACATCAAACTATATGGCGTGTATATACATTTCTACTGGAAAAGTACACCAAACCAAATAACTACTTATTGTATACTACATAATATTGTTATCGGACGGAAATGGGAGATGACGAATGTTAACTGGATTTAATGATATTTATAATAAAAATAATAGTTTGTGCTCCACAACGTGTTTAAGTTTAGATTAAGTAAACAATTTTTCGCATGTGAATAGAGTATTATATAAAATGTAAAAAACATAGTGCGTTGAAGGGAGAAAGGTCCAGGCAGAAATTGTGATATTTTAATAATGAAAAATACATAAATTGTCAAAAATCGAATGAGCTGTTCCTCACCAACGGGGTCATACATAATGAAAATTAAGATAACAAATCCCATACGACTACGTACCACGTTTTCCTTCGTTTATGTAATGTTATTTAGTAGTAGCCTGATAATTATGTAAAAAAATGTAATTCATAGAGAGCAAAGCAAATGAATAAAAATATATTATATGGATGTTATTTAATGGGATAAATTCTGTAGCATTTATCGTACTGTTGATAATATGACTTAAGGGTGCTTCTGGGATGTTTGACGGCGAAGGATTTCAATATTTTTCTTTAACAGACGTGTAATGAGTAATATTAATTGGTTGCTTGGCTTTCACCAATAATCTTCGTGTTCGTCTTCAAGTTTATTGGTCCAATGTACAAATCGATTACTAGGGAAATAGCCGAATTAACAAAATTGAAATGTACTCAAAAATTGATATTAGTTTACTTCAATACTAACGATTTTGGTTGAATTGTGTACACTTAAGTATATCAAATCTATATGTGACTTCTTAATGTAAAAATTTTCAGAATTTTGGTATGTAATTTCAAGAACACGGAGACTAAATTAATTTCCCGATAAACCATAAATTACTATTATATAGCCAGGAGAGAGGTAAAACCCTGCCTATTATTGTTTTATGTATTTTGTGAAATCAATGAGTACAATAGCCCATGATCAATGATGAGATAGCTAACCAATATTATGAAGTTTTAAGCTAGACAGTCATTCCAAGTAAAACAAATACAATTTTGAATGAAAATAGTTACCATTAAATTCTAAGTCAACTGTTATTGTTCTTTGTCGTATGTGTTGTCTAAAGTTTCATTAGAGTAATAACATGACATCATAGAAAATTCGTATTGTACTTGAATAGATATTATTTCAATAAATAAACAACAGCATCACAATGCTGACAAATGGGTGTATATTTTTTCTTGATTAATTGATAAATTGATTTCTCCATATTATGATATTACATGAAACACCTTAAAACACAGTTGAATTTTTCACTTCAGCGAACTTCACACAAAACGTAATTGTATTACCTTTCTCAAGGTCAGCACGAACCGAGAAGAGATTTTCTGAAGGATTTTAATACAAATGCCATCATAGATTTCTGTTTCATTTTACCTGAGCCACCAATATTAATAGTTTCTAAATTCCACCTTCATATTCATATAATGAGGTTTTCCATTTCCAGTCTCGGAGTTGCCCCCTCGATGAATGCCACAAGGAACTTTAGTTGCAATGCAATGCTTCAAATCCAATTTACTTTGCCCGTTAGGTCGAGAAACGCACCCTCCATGCGAAGTATGAAAACGTTCATCGGTTGAACCAATAGTACCTTAGGTTGCAGGTTACTTGCCGTTACGAAAGTGAGATAAAGGTAATCATGAGTCAACTTTTATAATAAATTGTATGGTAATACTTAAATATTACCTATTGAAATGAATTACGAGGATTAAATCGAAGGAAGTTAAAATCACGTGGAATGATGCTGGAGAAAAACACCATGTAGGACCAGCAGAACTGCATTAATTGAAAGCGCATGCTTAAGCTTTTTATTCTGAATGAGAAACCAATTAGGAAAATTTGAATGTACGAATCTTGTGAATGGATGTAGGATGTAGTGCTTTCGTTGTTCACTGGGAAAGGAACGACTCCAAGTTTGTGATATTTACTAAAAGTATGTCTACCAAATAGCTAGGTGGGGCTACTGTGAAACTTATATATCACAGAGCTTTAGCCCGATTTGCAAAGGAAACATCTTACTAGTATAATTGAGAGCAGTCTATAAATGGATGGGAAGGATGGGAAAACAATTATCTATGAAAATGCGAAGTGATTCTCAATTTTGTCAAAGATTTTTATTGAATCCTTTATCCTTTCATTAAAACCTTAATTCTAAATTGATTAGCTTAAATTTTTATGAGGTTAAATTCATTTCAGCTTGATCTTAATAACTGATGAATAGTCGTTAATCAATTCTTGGAATGATTATTCGTGTATACACTGAAGCTTATCGTTAGTTAAGTCTACATTATCATATGCTGACCCATATTATGCAATTAATTAGAAACTTCAATAATTACAGTTTAAAGTAATGGTTTATGGCGTTTGACTTTTCGAACGAGAACCCGGTGTTGAAGATTTTGTAGGTGGGCTCGTACCTTTGCCAGGTGGTGGTGTTTTCTTTTTCCCCTTCTTTCGTCCTTTTAGTTTCTTTTTCCGCAATTTAGCAACTTTATATTTCCTCCAGGCCACCTAACAAGATCAAATCAGTTGCAAATTATAATATCAGGTAGCATGACATGATGAGTAGGCATTCGAATGTTTAAATACCTGAATTTTTCTAGCTGCCCAGTTCTGTTTGATAGCTTCAGCTTTCTGCATATTTTGTAGAAGTTGCTTTAGTCGTTTCATTGCTCTCATTTCATCATACTTTTCTTCAATGTCTTTGAATTTGTTCTGAAGGCCTTCAATTTCTCGATTATTTGCGATTTCTTCCACACTCAGCTCATCAATTTTCCCCTGATATTTTAGCATTCTGGAGTTGTACTCACGAATAATTGATTCCAAACTAGCTTCCAAATAATGCCTGCGAGCTCGAAGACTCTTCACAGATTGCCTGACAAAATGCTCAGTTTGCGACATTGATCCCGTTTTAGAGATCAAATCTTTCTTGTAGGCGGCAAGTTCCTTTTCTCGACTCTTTGCAATCGATATTTCTGCCGCAACGTGGTTCTTGCTAATAACCAAAAATACAATACAAGCTCAAATTATTGCTTTATTCTAATAAAATGGATCTACTGCGATTTTGTTTAATGTGAAAAGTCCATTACATTGAATTCCGAATCTCCTCACTCATTTGGCGCCTCATTTCTTCCACTTGATTCCGCCACTCCATTACTGACCCATCTAGATGTTCATGTTGATCTCGTTGGCTCGTAATAGTACGCATTAGCATTTTCTGTACTTCAAAAAATGTCAAAACTTAAGAATCTTACTAATTGATTGTTAATTGTGATTGAATGGTTATGATGAAACATTCTGATATGCAAACTTTCAATGGTGTCAGTCTTCATACATGGATTTTGTCTTCCTCAATTGACAATAGTTTAAGATTTATAATCTTCCTGTTGAACCCTTGTAGTTCATGTCCCTCAGGGCTTTTGCTCCTCTCAAACATTAACGAAACCATGGAGCGAAATAAAAGACACGCTTTTGAAAGGTTTTGAACACCAATGTTGTTTGTTTTATCCTCGCTCAATCTTGGATCGTCTTGGCAACCAATTTCATCCGTTTTCTCAGTTAGGAGCCCAGTTATAGATTCCAGATTACTAGCTGATAGTGATCTTAATAATAATTCATATAATTCTACAATCTCCAGCTCATAAAAATGATCCTGCGGTTCCTATTAAAATTTTAAGTTGCACAAACAGAGAAAAAATCTTCGTTATGAAAACCGGAAGTGCTGACGGAATTTCAAAAGTCTGCATGTTAAATTTAAAATGGAGAAAACTGACTCACAATATGTAGGTGCTTGTATGAAGTGTCTGACAAAACTGATGATGAAAAATGTGAAAAGAAAGTATTTCGAAACTTTTCTTGTACTTTGAGAGCAAGTGTTACGCTGTGGTCCCATTGTTCCTTCTGGAATGGTTCTAATTTATTTTGATGAGGAGAATAACTTTTAGATTCTAAAAGGACGAATTTGAATAGAAGAATACATACCGGATACAAACATAATACAATCCAAAATTAGTAGAAACTCGACATATACCTTCTTGTTCTTCTACAAAATCGATAACAGTCTTTTCATCATCCCAGAAGACTGACTGTAAGGAACCTTCTGATACTAGAGGGCTTCCAAAATACTGATTTAAATCAACTGGTTTTTCGAAAGAAGAATTCTCCTGCATAACTGAAGAGAAAGAAGACATTTCCGGGCTACTAAGCATAAAATTGTTTGTCGCTGACTGCTCAGATACTGACGATGAAGGCATCATTAGAAATAAGATGTTCATGAGCGACTCCACATCCAAGTCTTTGAAGCAACGAATGACATGCTGCCTGTATTTACTTTTAAGTGCGTCCTGCAGTAGACCAACCACAGAAAAGTGCATTGTTGGATCTGCAACAGTACTCCCATCAGTAATGGCTCGTCTGCTAACACCAGTATTTAAGCTTAAAAAAGACTTTCCCTTTTTTATTATTTCTTGAAGAAACTTTCGTTTCGCTGGGTTCTCTTTCAATCGTTGAACCATATCAGTTTTCATCTCAGCTCGGGTTAAGATAACATTATTAGAACCTTGGCCTTGGATCCTTGTCGTCGGAACGGTGTAACCCATGAGCCTATTCAACTTCTGAAATAAATTTTTAAAATGCACTTTTGTGATACAATAAGAGCTTGTGATTAAATATGATATTGCATATTTCAAAATAATTGGCTAGTTATCAGGACACCACAACACCAACAACCTCGCAATAACTCCATTTTTTAAATAAAAGAGCATGCCTATAAATTAGACCAAACAGGCGTGATAAAAGCCACTTTGAAAACCTCATACAGTTGACAGGAAAGGACATTTAGAAAAGTCAATATAAAAGCCTACTCAGAAGAAGCCATAATATAGTTCCTTATTAATAACTATGTGACTCGTTAAAGCCGTTATGCCTAGAATGTAGAATGGGTACGAGAAGCCGTTATGGTAAAGATGTATACCTAAATATAACTATCGTTGTTGCATTGCAGCTGCCTTAACTTGCCAAGATAATGCTATACTCGCACTCAAGACTCAAGCCATGCACTTGCAGTAAAATAAGAAAGACATAGAAACAACAAGCATGTTGACATTACTCCTCCGGAACAAAGTTTTTATTCATGCAGATTGCACTTTCATTCTCCCCTCATTCATCGTTTTTCTTTTCAAAAAATTAAAACTTTTCTATAATTTCCCTCTTATATGTGATTTTATACGGGAGTAGAGAAGTGTACTTTTCTTGCACAAAAAAGTTTATTTTCCTATTGGGAAATCGGAAGAAGAGCATGCAACCCTATCTCATTATGGTGAGATTTTTATGGTGATACCTTTTGACACGAAACGAGCTGTTCGAGAATCTCTACAGCTTCCTTGCCCAAAACGCTGCTCAGTTTTTTCAACCAGCAGTTCCGGCTGGAGCGAGGAGCAGAGAAATGGTGACGGAGCGTGCTGATCATTGACAACATTTCCATCTTTCTCGCTGCCACATCTATCGCCACCAAAATTGTTTGCTCTGTGAAAACCAAGACATTTCATGTTCAACTGCGCATGAATGACAAGCATGTAGCACACGTTTTTATATAAATTGCTTTTAAATATCAATATGTACATGCATACATGCTCGTAAATCCTACTAAAAGACATCATTTTGCTATACAATATTACTTCATGTTAACACATTCATTCTTGCATACTATATGCACATACTTTATTTGTGAGTCGTATTTTTATTACTACACCGGTGGCAATTAAAGGTGCAAAAAACATACCTCGTTGCAAAATTGAGTTTTCCACTTGTAACGCCATTTCCCTCAATGTAATATTTGTATAAGCAACTTTGCTAATTCACAAATACTTAAGAAGGCTGGAGACGGTTTTTAGATTTTAGAATTTTAGCGATGCATGTACACGTTCACATTGTCAAACCAACGCACATCAAAAATACACAATTCTTTCCTTCCGCCTTTTCTTTGACGAAATTATGAAGGTGTTGATGATGACATGACACTGTTCGTGAACCCGGTAGTAGTTTCAGGAGACTTGACTGAAAACACAAAAAAATGGCTTGAAAATTGCGAACAACTCGCTAACCTATTCACAATATTGCCCTCGCATGTAGCTCGTATAAACAAATATGGTAAACAGTTAAAGTTGCCGAAACACTCAACCTATATTAAGCCCGAGTAAGTAATAAAAGTAACGGACTCACTTGGAGGCAGTTGTTAACCGATAGAAAAAAGGAGTAAATAAAACAAATAGTAGTAGGAGTTTATATGTATTTATTAGACTAGCTTCCAGAACGTGAGAACAACACCTGTATAGGTGTCTTATCTACAAATTTTATATAACATCTTGCAGGTTAATGTTTTTGACACTTCAGTTTGGTTGTTTGACAGTATCTGTTCTTTTACTATAACAGTTCATGATACTACTATCACCTATGGAAACGGTGTCTTTCTTAGATGCATGGCCTCTTCATTAACCTACTCACGTCAAAGTCGTCTCTCCATTTCTGTAGCAATTTCTCTCACTTTCTGAACTAAATCGTTGCTGAAATTCCAAGCTATACCTGCAAATGGAAATGATTTATTCATTATAATAAAAATAATGAATAAAATTTGTAGAATTATTAGTCGTCTGACACAAATTCTTTGTACATCTAATGCACCTGTGTCGTTTTGTCCTTAAAATACCGTTTCTATTGCTGCCATGCTCAGTATAGGTAATTGTATAGTTAAGCAGTAAGGTAGATAATTTCTTCACGAAAAAATATTACATGTATGTGTAAGTAAGTATATGCATATTATATTATTATGCACGTATGTTGCAAGTGTGCTTAGCTTAGGCGTGCGTGTTTAGTCAATAAAAGTCAATTGATCTTTCTACTTTTTTACTTTAACTCTATTGGCGGTACGGTAGAGTGCCAAGGTAATAAGTCAATTAGTAGAGTAGTGATTTTATTTCGGTAAATGAACTCCAGCTTTACTATGCACTTCCGTCAGTGGAGGTGTTTCTTTCCGATGAAAGATTTACAAGATAGACACCGAGAGCAAATAAGGAAAAGTGTTGAGATGCTTCGTTCTTTTTGCTAAATCTAAGTTTACTCATGAGAATGAAATTAGCAGAATAAGTTGCACATTAAACGCATTTCAATTTCAACTTTAATTTTTTTCCCTTGAATGTTACCTATGCAGATAGAGGTATAACATCTCAAAAGAGGCGTCACAAGAAGTTCTACAAGTGGCCACTGCACTTGCGCAACAATAGAAATGCTTGAGATTTATAACACGCATTTTTATCTAACGAAACTATATGAAATCAATTATTATAAAAGTGAATAAGATTGCTTTTCAAAATTCAAGTATTTTGCTATCATTCAGTGCTTTTCTTTGTAATGAATTTCTTTGTTCGTATATTTTCTTATTGCATAATATATTGTTAGTCTTCTCTGCGTGGGCTGTCTCTCTTGCTCTCTCTGAAAAAATGTGTTAGAATACACATTAAACTATTCATCATAAAAATAATACTGACACACCTTGTGTGTTATTTTTTCCCCGAGGAGGAACTCAATTTTTCAAAAAGAAATCACAGCTTCTACTCCAATTCTGAAAGTTTTTTTTCCATCGTATGCATATCATAATAATAACCATGCATCGCAGGGTAAACTCGTCCATATCTGAGTCATTTGTGTTATTTGTAACGCCTATCTGCAACTTGTAAAGTAAGAAATTATGTCTTGTCACTTTTTATTTGTTTTTACTTCTCCTCCCTTGACTGATTTTTGTAGGAGTGCGGGTTGGACAACTCCAAAAAAACCTGCACTAATGTAAGTATCTGCTTCTCACACACTAGGATTATTATACGCATTCTTACCGCATGCTCACGACACATTAAAGATGACAGTATGCGTTGGTGGGAGGATTTTCGTCTCGCACTGTGAAATTGTCACTTGCAGTAAAACTCTTCCCTGAAGAAAGACATCCCAAGAGGTTCAGCTCACTGGAAAATGCGTAGTAAAAGCGAATGAATGTGACAAGAAATATGTGTGCGTGTGTGGCACGGACATACGGAAATGCAACAAGCATGGCTATAATGACATTTTCATGCTGCTCGTACATACAGTATAACCATCTATGATGTACATCATAAAAATATAATATGTTCCCGTTACCTTATTGTAAAATGGTTTAATATGATCACATCACTTGACGTGCACTCCGACTTGAGGTAAGGATCTTCTTTTTTTGGATAATACGACAGATTATGTAAGGTAGGGTAACTTCGACCATAAATAGAAACAGAATCTTGCATGGACGGAAAAATGCATAATGTGAAGACGTACGACTTGTGGTTATATAATGATACTGAGCATACCGACCGACTAATAATAATATGGAGAGAGGATCCACTGCATTTCTTCGCTCTTTTAAAATTTAAGACCATTCCTCTTTAAAACGCTCTTCTTGTGCTTTCAAGTGATTTTGTGTCAAGTGTTGAACATAAAAGATATTTGTATCGGGTTTCAAGAAGAGTAGACAGGAATTTAGATCAGGTATTAACACTGCCGACTTTCTTTCCCCTCATGTTAGTTCTCTGCTGACGATGGAGAGAAACTGACTCTTTGAGTCTTCCAGAAGTTTGAGTTATCAAAGCAAGAAACTCGTGTTTTGTTAGAATTGGTCTTGCGTTGCCCCAAATTAGGATTGTCTTTTTTATTGTGACCTGCGTTTGTATAGCTAGTGTATAGGTAAACTGAATAGCTGAATATAATAGCGACATGGGGCATTTAACAAAGCGATCAGTTTTTTCATCTGATTTTACTGCAGTGGTAAGTGGCAAATCATTAAAAAATTTAAATTGTTTCCCAAGTTGTTTCTGGAGTTCTTAGTTTTCAAACCATTCTATCCTTTTGTTTTAAAATGACCATATGCATGATGATAGGTCATCACTATTCTCCTCCTAAGTACGGTTCACGTACTAGAAGCCAAAGGGAGACGAAATGTGCTACTAACTTCCGGTTGGCAGTATAATCCTCCCCCGCAGCAACCGCAGTTCCATCACCCCCAACAACCACATCAGCAACAGCCATTGCATCAACTCCAACCGCCCCTCCAATATCATCCACAACCACCAATCATATCTGCCATTCATCCTGCAGCTCATCAGTATTTCTTCCCCAGAACAGAGAATTATTACCATAGGATGAAACCAGGTACTAATGGTAATGACAAAACGTGCTTATCTTAATACAGTTGCTTAAATGTTGGTGTTGTAAATAATTTCTGGACTGATGAATATCTTCAGGTCAGCAAATCAATGTTGTTTTAAAAAGTATTCCGCAAAAGGTTCTTATTGTGTTTTACATGTCGTTTGATTGTGAAGACTATTTTGTTCAATGATATTATGTGTTTTAGCATCTTGTTTTACCTGTTATGCTTTTTCAAAGATGCGGTGGTTGAAATTGTGATGGATCCATCAGAGGAAATTGGACCTACTATGGTAGAGCACTCGTCCATGACCACGAGCATTCATAGTCAAGCAGAATACAGGGCATCTTGTGTGAAGGTAACCACTTGTAATTGAAAGACTCATCCATTAATTAAGGCGAAACAAAACATTTCAACAGCATTGCATAATTCTCCTTTTAACGTAATTGAGCAGGAGCCAGGATGCAGATGGGAGTGCGAGCCAAGAGCAGAGGACCTTCCTCCAGATTGCGATTGCGTTTGCTTTTATACAGATGCTAAGTGGGATAACATACCTTAATGTCATTTCATTGGTCTCGACTTTTAGGCCCACTGTCAACTGTAGCATAGTCTTCTCCTTGAGCCCACGAGCCTTCCCACTTTTTTTCGTTCGTACTTAATGACAATACCCTTGCATATTTGTTATTAATAATTATATATGTCACATATTTAATATACGATCAATCATACATGTGCTCTGTCGTGTACTTTTATTTACTAGTTAAGAAAAGCTTTCAATAGAAACTGTACATTTGGTTTATTGAATTCTTTATGTGACAAGATTTTTTTTACTTTATGTATGAGAAGTTCATTTGAATAAATAAATAAAATCCATTAAACTTAACTATACTGATATAAATGGTGAATATCTACTATACAATTAGTAAACGAATGAATTACAAACTAATTCATCCTACTCTAAAGTCCCGCAGATTTTCTAGAGAACAAATTTATGCCGGAATGTATCGCTAATATACAGGAAACGAGACGCCTATGACATTTAGTTTTTTTTTTTTGAATCGAGCAAAAAAACAGATTTCTAGCTTTATTATATCTAATTATTTTAATATTACATGCAAAAATACTTTGCACCATATTGGCTTCACAGGTGGAGAGTGACTTTCCTAAATTTTTAGTGGTAACTTGTACCATTTTTTCAAAATCAAACTCACACTATACAATTTCTCTACAAAAGAATTATATAGTTGTTGGCTAATTCGAAAAGAACGAAAATTCGTTCATATACTGACATGTAAACTGACTATGGACACTTCCTATTTATTCATTCTAATTGGTACAAAAGTAGCGTCATCTTTGCTTACATTTTTAGAAACAGGTAAATAAGTAAATATTACAGATCATTTCTGCATAAAACACAGATTATGTACGTGCATGATATAATACTGTGCACTTTTGAGCTTAACACATTTTTGCATCAGCGATTAACGTGATATTAAATATTTACAGAGCAACCACAATCACACTACATACATAGCTCCATTCTCATATCAAAATTGAGCCATTAACTAACAGGAGCATTTAAATATTGGTAACTTCCAAACTCAAATATTAGACTACCGTAAGTTGTACTGAATAAAAGAAGGACAAGCACACATGAGAGATTGAGAAAAAGTCCAGTTTTTGCCATATCGAGAATTTTCATTTTTCCAGCTGAGAACACTATCGCGTTTGGTGGAGTGGCTACAGGAAGCTGAAAAAACATTTATCCGTGCAAATTTAGTTTGATATGGAGTAAGATAAGAAGAGTTGATTCTCAGGTAGTTTATGAGTTTTAAAGATAATGATAAAAAAATCAATGTTCATACCATGAATGCGTACGAGCAGCATATTGTCGCTGGTAATGTTAGATATAACGGGTGAAGATTTAGATTCCTCGACTGCAAAAATTATATGCCAAAATATTTTTAATTATAATCATATACTAATGTTGGAACATTTAAAAAAATGAATAAGCTTACCAGAGAAATGAGGATTGGAATTAGTACGTTGGCACATGCGGTGTTACTAGCTACTTCGGTAATTGTTGCTGACAGTATCATGACAATGAACAAGATCAATACAGGGGGCAAATTTCGAAGTCCTATAAGTTGCTCACCAATCCACACAGAGAGACCTGACTCATTAGATGCATCTGACAAAGCGAATCCACCACCTGTCACAAAAATCAAATTCTTCTTACTGCTTCGTCACCTATTTTACAATTGTGTCGCAACAAAAACAAATTTAGAAAGCATACCCATGAGTAATACAACATTCCATGGCAAATTACTTTGGACAAAATTCCATTCCAACAAAGCTTCCACTTTTTTCCCAGCATTTTCCTCTGCAAAGTCATACATAAATGATATAAAAGATCTTGCTACTTCCTATACGCTTTAAAGTCCCTGTTTATGATGATTTTCATACTTTTAAACATTGAGTAAGGATTCTTGGGAATGATGAAGAGAAATAGAACGACAAGCATTGCCGCTGTGGAATCCCCAATTCGGAACTTTGGGTTATCAGTTATCAAACTAGCCCATCCTGAAATAAATTTTGGTTCCCGGAACAGCCAAAGGCTGACTGCAACAAGGAAGAGTGATGCGACAGCAGTTTCATGAAACGACATTGAGCCAAGATTCCTGTAATTGTCTTCCAACATTCTCTGGACACTCTTCTGGTTTTCCGATGACATCATTCTTGATTGTGCTTCATTCTTTTTTCCGAATGAAAACCCAAAAAATACAACCACTAGATATACCCAAGCGATTGTGACATTGACAATCATTGGTGGTACATTGTATGCCATCCACGTGACAAACGTGAGATCCGTGTAGGTTCCATTTTGACCGATGTTCAGCCTACGAAACATTGTGTCATAGTTTTTAATAAAAAATCATATAGAAAAACACAAGCACTAAAATAAAGGAAATTCAAGCAAAGACAATTATCAACTATAATGAGTCCAAACTCTATGATAATGAAGAAATTAAAAGCATTTATCTCCCATTTTCATCAAAAAGCAACACGTACATTTTAATTAAACCAAATTATATACAACGTTTAATGAGGAATAGAATTACGTCCAGATATCTCAAAGCTTTGTAAACAATATTTTGAAAACACAATTTGAAGATGTGTAATTTTCTCTTTTGATAAGTTATTTTAATTAAAGCAAAACAATTTATTAATTAAGGAAACAACAAGCGAAAACAGAAATTCTATTAAAAACGAGAGTAATTTTGTCAATACAGCTTCTCCAACACCGAAATGCGATCATTTTTCAGCATGCACACATGCAACAAACATGTCATGCAAACAATTAAGAAGACAAAAGCAAAGCTTCATGCGATTCCGGAACACTAGAGAGGAAAGATAACAATGCCTATTGTGTGTGGTCGTGGTCATCTCACATCTCTCTCCTCTCCTACTATCTGTAGAACTGTTAACAATCTAGGTATGTATTATGTATAGGTAGGTCAGGTCAATATTACTACTATCAGGCAACAGGTTTGCTTCTGTACCACACACCAATTCTGAGCGCAGAGTGACAGGGAAGTGCAATAATTACCTTACTTCATCAACAATCACTGCTACTACAAGTTAGCCTATTATCGCATGATGTCTTTCTTTCATTTATGTATATACCTTTCAACAGCACTTTGGAAAAATACTCTTAAGTAATCAATTTATAGGCATTTTTTACAAAGCATTTACCGGAGCTCTACAAATATGAAATGTCAAGGTTACATGCACAAATAATTAAGCGGCAAAAGTTCATTGTCAGGGTCAATGGTGAAATCAATGATGAAGCAATTTAAAGAGTGAAATGCGTTATAATTAATATTGGTATGCAACAAATCTAGTAAACAAAAACTGTCACGTTATAAATGAAGTGTAATCAGAATTTAAAAAAAAAATTAAAAATCATGTGCTACTTTTAAATTTAAATTTATGACACATTGCAATCGAAAATTCCCATTTTTGTTGGTAATTGAAAGTGGAAAACTTCCACAGATTAAAAACTGTGCATACTATCTATAACAATAGCATAATATAATTATAATAATAATTAAGTAAGAAATATTTAGCGGCAGATGAGACAAATGCATTTCACACATTTTTTAAATTGCTTCTAGGGAGTAGTTTTGTTGTCAAGGGTAATGTTATTACTGTATGATCGGTTACATTGCGCATGTTTGTTTTCAACGAAGTTATTTAAGCCATCAACCGTGTTTTGGATATATATTTCAAATTAGGAAGATTTGATAGTCCTCATATTACTTGAACTTGCATTGCTTTAGTAGAGAACCTTTACTCCCTTTCATAATCCCTTCTGCATTGAGATTTTGATTTTTGCAGGCTGCATAATATTAATAAATTACACTTTTAACTAGCAATGCTACTAGCAAATCTATAAAATAAAAAACTCGATTAATCATAAAAAAAAGAAGTGTCAGTTGTACGGTTGACAATATTTGTCCCATTTTTATTACATCAGTAAGGCATGTAATTCACTCCTGTTGCTGATTACGAATTCGTTGTCAATGCCAATGACACTTGAGTAGCATATTCACTAAAAATGAGACCATTTTGAAGGGCAAGCAGCTCATTGTGATTGATTTCCGTGTGTGCCTTATAGGTACTTAGGTACTCTTGTCTCTCGCTGAATTGATCATTGATTCAACATAACCACGCACACATGCTTGTACATAAATATACCGGAGGATTATTGAATAAGAAGTGATCTGAAGTAATAGCTTGAAGGTCATTCCTTGCACTTGAGCATTAGTGGCATGGTCAGTGTCATTCACAGAAAACTAAATTGAGTTGTTATTTTAATTACGGATTCATATTTCTAGTACCTTAATATAAATTGTGTTGTCATATTTACGATAATAAATGATAAAATTGTATAAGCAGCACTGAAGTGCTTGTCTACATACATGGGCAATTAAACATAATGAACCTTTACCCGGAAATGATGTGAGTCATCTAGAAAGAGGTATCACACTGAAATGTTAACAGTTGGAAGCCATTATTAATTGCCCACGTGAAGTTGTCCACATCTTAAGTTTCGCTGGTACTCAGATCGAAGCAGCCAAAGCATTTCATTAAACTAGCTTCATTGGATTGTGTAAGCTATGATTTACGGTCATAAGTGCGCTAAAGGGATAATTTAGTGACTAACTACTGTGGTAGAAGAATTGAAGAAAATATTTACAATGGAAGGTAGATGTTGATTGTTACCAAAATTTAGGCATCCCCTGTTATTAATTATAGTAACTAGATATTTACCATTTAAACTCAGCCACCAAACAATTTGTGAATAATACGCATACCGCAAAAGATAATGACAGTCTCATAATACCCCATTTCTAAAAAAAGTACGTGATATATCAAAC
Source organism: Willowsia buskii (assembly GCA_034700685.1). Lineage (NCBI taxonomy): Eukaryota > Metazoa > Arthropoda > Collembola > Entomobryomorpha > Entomobryidae > Willowsia > Willowsia buskii. The sequence goes on from JAQIXW010000418.1 coordinate 28,884, forward strand.
ACCAGCAGCATAAAAATATAATTACAATTAGTCAAACTTATATTGTATTTATATTAGTAATTGATGTTCCTTTTTTCTGGGAAACCGTATCCCTACTTTGTAAGTTAACGTATGATTTTCTTACGAGAACGACTTTTCCTTGAGGATGAGGTTAGGACCAGTTCCAAATATAGAGCCAGTGCCACCAATGTTTGAAGCATAGGCAACAGCAAAAAGGATTCCACTCTGACACCGGAGTCTTACATGGCAACACACAATTCAGCACATTTTAAAATAGTAATAATTAATAATACGTATATATATACTTCCTTTAGAACCGGTAATCCATGTCATGGGTGCATATATGACTGCTTTAATATTAATATGAAGTTCTGATTGCTTTGAATGCATACAGCACAGTTTCATTATTAAGACGAAAGTTTACAACTTGCATGAAACGTCAGCGTTGGCTGAGTTCCGCTAATTTCAGTTATGACCCGAAAAGGGAAACCTACCTATCTATTTTTCTTGTGTATATTTTGTCTATAAGTTACATACATATATTCATAGTTATCGTTGTCGCAACTTATTTTTCACGGATAGGTATATTTTACGACAATTTCCAAGTACTCATAATTTGCATTGTTAATCTTCGGATAACGACCACACACACTAAAATGCAGCGTCGTCACAATGGCAACATATTGATCAACATGAATATTTAACAGATGTACCACAAACCAAAACATTCTGCGTCATGATAAGTGAAATGGAATGAGTCATCATAGTGAAGTAACAACAACAAAGATAAAAAACGTATAGCAACATCTTAAAGCTGTTTAACATGTTTACAATTGTAAAGCTGAAAAATTCAAACATGGTATTTTTACCCTACAACAGTGTCACCAATGGTCATTGGCCTATCATTGGCGAGACTATAAAGAAGAATTGAAGACAAGGATGTGTAAGGCCAAAACGTGCCACTGATATTGGCCGCAAACAAAGATCCAACTAATAGAGCGCGTTTCAATACGTCAATTTCATGGGAGGCCGTATTACCTATTCCTTTGTGTGCACTGCATTGTTTCCATATGAATGAATAAAAATTATGTAAAACTTGGTTTGGAGATTGGAAAGTGGACAAAAAAGAAATTACTACGGTATTCCGTCGTAAGTATACAATAACAAATAGTTTTGAAACTGTTTAAACCAGTTGACGAGGAAATATTCAGCACGTTAGAGCATGCCTTCGAAACGATGTTGTTATGAAATGTCCATCTTAATTGTTCCATTGAACGTTATGGTTTTATTGTTGAAGAGTAATATTTTTACTAAGCACTTACATCGCCGAGTCATTATCTGCTTCACTGCTGCTGTCATCGATCGAGATTGTTGTGGTGCTGCCAGTTATCGCGTCATAATCTTTGCTTCGGTTCACACTGTTTACAGTCATTTGCTGAGGATCGGGGGATTGAAGGATTGCAACAGACCCAGCAGATTTGCGGCTTAAGTCGTCCGTGCTAACTGTTGCATTAGCAAAGTTTACAAGGTTTGCGCCAAGTTGTCTTGAAGGGGATGCGCGTGGAGAGGGTTTCTCCTGCGCTTTGTTACCCTGGAAATATTTTATTGATTTGCATATAATTTTTTCTATTGTAAAACTCCCAACCCAATTAAGGCAATCCTATTTTGATTGAGTAGTCTAGTACCTTGTTCAACTCTTCTAAGACCGCGAGCACTATAGGTACCATCATAGCTGTTGTGGCAGTGTTGGAGATCCACATTGACAAAAACATGGTTGTCATCATGACTCCGAGCATTAATCTAAAGGAGATTATTCATGACCACTTACATAGATAGATGTTTCGCGAATGTAATTGAGGTGAATTATTTATGAGTATTTTGAGTATGTAAGCATGAGATGATTTTATTACCTATACGGCGACGCTCCAACAATGGTCATTACTCTCAAAGCAATCCTTTTGTGCAAGTTGCAATGCTCTACTGCCAATGCTATAATCAATCCACCTACAAACATCATGTTTGTCTCCTTCATGTAGTTCCTGGAAACTCTGCCTGCATGAGTATCAATAAAATCGAAATTTCATGATCCTATGAATTATGGAACAGGGACCTAATTTACTTATGAATTCTAATTTATCATGTACCCGTGTCCTGGACAGCAAACAGTGGAAACATCACTATTGGCAGGAGACTGGTAACTGCAAGAGGAATGCATTCCGTCATCCAGTACGCAGCCATCACAAAGATCACAAAAGCGCATCTAAATTTCTGGAATCAATGTTTTAAGGAAAGATGTGTTATGTATAATTGGTTTGCCTATCGATTGCAATCTATCATAAGACAACGAATAAGCTAATAAGGCAACTACAAACTAATTGACTGATGATTTATTTTTCATTTTCAGATACATTTAGCATTTTTTACAGTTTTGACCTATCAACGTTTATCACATGCTGCTAGAGGTTTCTACGAACAAGTGCGCTTCTGCGATGTGAATGAACATGAATAGGTATATAATTTCTAACAAAAACGTTCATTGATAGTCTTCAGCAATTTCGTAGATTAGATGTTACGCAAGTACGTATAAAAATCATCAGAACTCATCGTCAGTATATTATTTTATTTTCATCGACATGTAGTACAGCAGATTCGAGAAAATCGCACTTAAGCATGATCTAGGTTTCACCAAACAATACCTATACAGTGGGAAAAAGTTCCGCACTTTG
>JAQIXW010000419.1:0-31591 GCA_034700685.1 Willowsia buskii
TTTTCTCATCTCCTTCATCTTTGTCTTCGACAATGATGTCCCTTTATTCTGATTCCCAGCAGCAGCAAATTCTGATTTAACGAGATAGTATAGAGGCATCAAAGACAGGTTTGGCAGGTGTAGGAAATGCTGCTGGTGTGACTACGTCTGGGGACAACAACAATAATAATAAAATCAAAACACCAGTCATTAATGATAACAGTATTAAGCATCAATGATGATCTTTTGGCAGAACGAAATTGGTAGAATTTAAAAAAAAATACAACTGTGCCATTTCTTTGCTGATTGTTGCCCCAGAACTACTTTTTTTGCTGCCCTTCTCAAGTTAGCTTCCTCAAATTTAATTCTTGTCGTTTTGTTCAAATATTCGTCTCTCCAGGTCCTGGGTCGGCAGGAATATTCAACAACCGATCGTGGGGCTTAGATATGGTTCCACTTTCAGCCCCACCGATAACCTCTTCAAATCGAAATAATCATCACCATCATGGTATCTCTCTGGCCAGTAGCAATAGCACAAATACCACCACAAATGGCATTCCAAACAGCATTGGTCTGCACACACCTACACCATTTTTTACTCCAAATGAGCCATCACCCAAGTTCATGAACTCTCCTGTGTTCAGTTATTCAAATCCTGATACATCATTGTACCAAGGACCTTTCTCACCTATTCGGGCTTCATCCCTGTATCCACCACCAAGTAGTCCATTTACGAATCTCAGTTTGAACTCCCCACTGCCACAAAATTCCATCAGTTCAAGTACCAGCAGTACATCTAGTAGCAATGGAGGATCTTCCGGAAGTGGCGGGGGAGGAGGAATGGTGGGAAATCCGTGCTTTAACATGATTCCTTCCACACTGTTAAGCCCAGCTCCTTCACAGGCGTCAACAAACTCACTCAGCTATGAGGACCTTCATGAGAAATCTCTCAGTTACTTCTCACCTGCGTGGTCCATTTTCATGTCAGGAACAAAGATTCGATTTGTTGGTGGTATGAATTCAATGGATTGGTATTTGACCGATTTCTTAGCTCAGAGCGGTGACTCATTGCTTGGACTGAAAGGCGAGTATGCACCACATGGACTGGAGTTAAGAAAGGTAGGTTTTCAATTATAAACGATTGGTTTTAAAGCTTTATCAGTAAATCACATAATCCATGATGCTTGCATCACGCCGGGAGAACATTAAGATTACAGGGTTTTATACATAAAATATGAAAGCACAGTATAAATGCATACCCCATACCCGAAATCCAAATTATATAGTAAATACACTCTATTCACCATTCTTCTAGAGCATGTACAGTTTTTTTTATAACTTTTCTTTTCTTATCCCCCTTTCTTCTGAAAATTTTCTATTCATTGTGAGTGTCAAAAGGATCCCTTTTTGGTTTTAAAAAATATCAAATTACACGTATATCGTATTTATATACAGCTAATTTCTATATCTGGCTCACTTGAATGAAAGGTGGTCCATTCAACATCGTGTTTTAAATTTTATGATAAAAGCAAGTTTCAGAAATTTACTGGCTTGTATGTATTCTCGTATAACATAACATTCTCGTTCAATAACATTTTATTCCATTGATCTTTCCATTCAAATGAAAAGCCGAAAAGATCCTTAAATGCACTTCTCCTTTCTTTGTGAAAAGGAAAAATCGGAGGAGGAGTAGAATCTCTCTTTGATATGATAGAAATGAAGGTCATTTATTGACGAAGTAGTAGTGTGATGAAAACAAATTCCTAAGTTTGGGGATTCTCTATTTCGTAACGCGTATATTTCCCTTTACAGTAGAGTAACTCAAGTGGAATGGTAAAAAAGTGAAGCATCATAAATAAGTCGTAATAATAATCCATTTCTTCATTCTTGTATATAAGTCTCATTCTTAATATTATACTGCCTTTTTATGATAATAAATTACCGTTTTCATTTTCCATTATCATCATCATCTCATCAACAGCCACAATTCGATGAAACGTTACTATTCCTCTGATAAGAAATTTGACAGTGAATAAAATTATGGTAATTTTTTCTTTGGCCATTTATTCTTTCTGTGTTTCGAAAATAAAGAAATAATAACATACTTCTCTCCAGTTTCTTCTTCATTTTAAATGGCTATCAAATGTCATTGCATTGAGGAGCATAAAAACGGGCATATAAAAGGAACGAGTTACCTGCTTGCTCATGATCGGGTTTCTTGTACAGATTATCCTTGTTGTTTCTTTTACACTACCTTTATGTATGTTTGCTTCCAAAGAATTTGATTGATCCCGAAAGGATTGAGAAATTATATTTTATTGTACGAATGTGATTGATAAACTCAACCAGTGAGTGAACAAGATGCTTAGCATAGCATCAGTCGTTCATGCAGCGTGCAGTATGTACACATCTTTGTTCTCTACCTTACCTTCATTTCATTCGCATCGCTTATGAATAATGCATTGTAAATTCGAGAAAATGGCAATTCTAATGATAGATCAGCACAATATGCCAACAATAAACGTCATTCTTGTCTGGAAATCTCTTCCTTTCATGTCAATTTTTGACAAGTGACAAAAATTACCATTCCGAATCTAGAATACGCTAGTGATCTGTAATATTAATCGTTGAAAAAATCAACTGCACATTTTATGATGACGATTATACAAATTTCTCACAATAAAGATATGATATTTATTTGCTTTATTGCCACAAAAATAAATGCTTTAATGATGATTATGATTATAATGAACAATTTTATTCATGCAGCTTGTCTTGCCGTGTTCTCCAAAGGAGAGGGTTCAACTGACCTTTTGCCCCGTGGCTGACACAAATCATCCAACGATAGAAGTTAATTGCGAGCCTGGCCATCCTTTCATGGTGGAAAAGAAGGGTAAGTTAAAATGATTTTGCGTGTTTATACCAGATTTTCCAACAAATGAAGTGCTCAAAATGCTCATACGGAACTGCGTTGGGAAACTGAAAATAGTAAATAGATGTATGATTGTGGCCAGGCCAGATTAATGAAATGATCGCTCAGTAAACGATATCGATCGTACCTCAGTACTTGCATTGTGATATGTTAATATTAAAACCAAGAATATTGCATAGTTGCATGATTTCACTGGAATACCAAGAAAAGATAATATGATATAAAATGATGTAGCTAAACCAGAACATAATCTTCCTGACATAGAAATGAGGTCTTTCGTCTGAACGTCTGTCTGTGTGTCGCGCTAAAAATCTTGTGTCGCTGTTGTGATTTCTTGTGAACTAAATAAATGTTATTGACACATGAGTCAAAAATGAACTGTGCACTCTTGATTCGTTTTTTCTTATTGGTATGCAAATCATCACAGTTGACAGTGATTAAGATAAGCCCCCCACAACCATAACCAAACTCTGTCTTTGCACTTGTAAAGTCTCAGACATATAACATTTTATGTATTGAAAATTCCACTGTATACAAATCAACTTAACAGACATGAAAAATCAATATTACAAAAGTTAACTTACTATACGTTTTATGAAAAAGAAGAAATAAACATCAGATAATTATGAGTAGGATGATCACATCTTTCTGGAGATTTCAGAGATCATTACCCTTTGAGACATTTTGATTTGCTTTATGAGAAACAATGCACATGTACGTTATATGTAAATGTTACTAATTCAATTTTTCTTGTAGGGTGGTGTGCCGTTAAACCTGAAGTGTTCCAAGAGACCTATGGTACTCAATGTCAACCGCTGGAAGGAGGGGATATATGTTTGAGCATAAATGCCGCTAGGAGTCCCAACAATAATATAATTTCCATGAATAATAATAATAATAACAATCCAAGTTTTATTCAACATCATCAACAACAACAGCAGCAGCAGCAGTCCTTAATGCATCACAATCTCAACTTCAATAACTCGCTGCAAATGCATCATGGAAATTCAAGTATTGTGACATCTTCTGCTGCAAACTCAAACATGAATAACAATTCCATCATTACTTCTAGTGGAGTATCTCTCACCAACATGCACAATGTCAGCCATCTACATGCCGGACACAACAGCATCAACAGTAATGGTCTGACTAATCAACCGATGGCGTCCGTTTTGTCTTCGTCGAATTCGACAGTCGTAAAGCTGGATTTGAAAATGGAGACAAACGACATCAAGCTATATCCCATGCCTCTCCTTCCTCAGAATCAACATAGTGTAATGCCAATGCAGCTTATGCCATCGCCTCCTCCAGGGGGAAACCCCCGCCCCCCGCCAAGTGGAAATGGAAACAGTAGGAAAACGTATGCATCCGTTCCAATGTCCGCACCAGGCTCACCAGCTAAAAGGCCGAAGGATGGCTCACAAACAGGAGAACAACCAACAAAAGGTCGTCGACCCATGAACGCGTTCCTTCTTTTCGCTAAAGACAAACGGCCAGAATTAATACAAAAGTATCCCGGCAAAGACAACAGGTAGTTACAACTTTTGAAGTAGTTGCACAGTATGCCTTTCTACACGTTCTAAGTAATATCGTTGTAAATAATTATAATTAATCAATCATCTTATTTTTTTCTAGAACGATAAGTGTGCTATTGGGTGAAGCATGGCAAAAGCTGGCCGCTCCTGAAAGGGAAAGGTATGCATCAAATGCTAAAGCTAGAGCAGAGGAGCAAAAACGGATTCATCCAGATTGTTGGAAGCGAAAACGCTCACAGTCGACAAGCTCATAATAAAAATACGTTTTAAGATCTCTGGCAAATGCTAATCATAAGAAACATCACACACCCTTAATTTATACACTAAAATAATCTTATATATAAATTATGTTATATACCTAACTACATGTTTATGTTTGTGGTGTATTTTTATCATATGAATGAACACAGTAACACAGAGCATTTTAAAAATTTGTTGTACGAAGCTATAAATATATTAAATTATCGTTTTTATCGGGAACAGTGATGTTCGAAACATTTATGCCACTTCATGTAGTAGGAAAGTTAGAAATATTGATAACGTCAATTAATAATAGTTCAAATGAAATTTGGCCACTGTTTGGCCGGTTCAAGCGTAAATAATAGTTTTTCCATTGAAATCTGACGAGTGCAGTCTTTATGTCTTTTGTTATTTGCAATGTCCATAATGTTGGTATTGTAACCAATACATTCGCGCTGGTACATACATGCGATGCGAAATGTATGCATGCATTTTATATTTATACTGTCGCAATATAAAAACCTTCTCACTCATCTCACCTTTAATCATTAGTTTTGTTTCTGATGCTGATTTTTGTTTGTTTGCGGAAGATCAGCCAATGTTGTTTGTAAACGAACATTACTCCACGAAATCGCTTATACTATACTTAATAATTATGTATATCATTACTGATAGTTAATATTTTTACATTTTTTGTTGCTGTTCAGAAAAAGTTATTTTCATGTGCTACCTAATTTTAAAGCGTTTTCTCATCATGCACATTTTGTAAAATTATAAATGATTCATATTGTAAATTTGAAAGACTAGACTGTATAATATGTTTCAACAAAATGTAATCTTTATAGTAAGCCTAGTAGTATATTAATTTTAATTATTTGTATTGAAAACTATCCTGTCAACTATTGTTGTTCATCGTTCATTCATGTCCTAATATACACTCATTGCTTGTCGATTTTAACAGCTTTAATCTGTGGTACACATCTTAGTGTATAATTTGAATAGAATAGTTGTTTGTTTATAGGCATAATCATATTTACGTTATACATGTTGATGAAACGTCATTAATTTTGTGATGTTTATATTTATACAACTATTTAATTAATATATTTTTGTCGTCACATGTCATATAATTTTAGCGATACTATTTTGACAAAAAATCAAAGCATATATCTTTGAATTTTATATTATGGAACAATCTCATACATTTAACCAAGAAAATATACAATCATGCATTAACTAGTGAGATTTTTTATTGCAAACCTGAAGAAAAAAAACAATGTGACAAAAGAGACAATCATTCTGTGAAAATCATAAATAATATATAATACTTTATTACTACACTTCATCATCCAATACAACACAAACAATCACACCATCTGAGACCGGTGCATTGTTTTATACTGTAATATACATAATGTCTTTCATTTCAAAGATTTAAAATATAGGTACATATATACATATTGATTAGGCTATCGTTGCTGTAAAAATTCAACAATATTTTTCTCCATCTTTTTTAGGCTGGAGCAATTATAGTTGCCCTAATTTAGAATATTGTAAATTGACACAAATCACCCTCTCATTTCTCATTTTACGAATGTAATCTATATATGAAAATATATATGCATATTATATACATAAACACATTAAATATACAGAACAGATTTTTCATGTACAAAACACCTGTAAACCACGTATATTAGATATATACGTATGTGTATAATTTAAATCACACAATTATCTCAAGGTAACAGTCATGCGCTTGTGGGACATTTCAAAATATTTTGTTTTTGAAAAAAAAAATACTTTTCAAACTACTACCATTGACCTGTAGAGAAAGCTTTCAGATTTTTCAGATGCTCATTTTCCATAAAACAGAAGATTGCATACGTTAGTAGTTTATGAACATGGATCTCATAAGAATTTCTAAAAGTGGCTTACAGTTTATTTTAAAAAGGTGATATATGAATGTGTAAAACAAATCATTTTGAAAGATGGCTCATGCAACATAGTGAGCGTACGCAACTAAATTTCTTATGTAATAATTAAAAATATACGATTTGTATTGTTGCATCGTTGCATGTAGAATGATTGGGCGAGGAAAGCCCGTTCAACTTCATGTAACGTTATCTTATATACTTTACCTTTTCCATATTCACCCGCCCACTATTTTATATTATTGTAGATATATTATTATTCAACTCTTCACACTTTTTGAAATACAAACGCAACAGATAGTAGTAGCATGCCTACTTAATTAGAAATTTAGTTCTAAATGTAGCAGCAATATATCGTTTAAACCACGTCGCCTTTCAGTTTTGAAATATGTGGAATTTTTATGTCTAGTGATAGGGTAGTTTTGTATCTCATATATTTGTGAACATACTTAGAAATGAAATTGTGAATACGCTTCCCTTGTTCCACTTTTCCTGTTGAAGTGGATATCCTCAAGTCCCAAAAATAGTGTAAAGTGTAAAGGTAAATAGGTAGAGGTGACGATGATCGATTACGTTTACAGAAAGCTAGAGCGACAATCGATCTCAAGATGTTTTACACATTGTTGTCTTTCAGGCATTTAAAACGATGTAATATTAGACTTTGATCAGTTAATAATTGTAGAAAGTAGAAAATGCATTAATAGATTTTAAGGGAAAGAACAAGAAGTTTTAATTGTTCATAATATGTTGTAGGAAATGGGGATTTAATGGTGGGAATTTAAATCAAAATGATATATACCTACATACCGTCAAAAGTTGTAATTTTTTATATCAATGTATACATAAATACGTACTTGTAAGAATGTAGTTTACTTTGTTGTAAGTAAACAGCATGGTTTATATAATACGAATTAAATCGATGTCTATTTGTTTGATACTTAAAGCTTGTAATTTATGATTTATGATACATAAAAATGTGTGCTTCCCAATAAAAATGCAGTTTGTTGGCTAAACTTTTCTTTGAATTTTGACAATTTGAAAACTTTATTTTTTAATCATTTTCATCTACAGTTGCATACGTATGGGAACTCCAATATATATATTTTTGTAACTCATTGACTTTCACATGCATAATTTTTGTATCCTTTACAATCACAAATTTTAACACCTTCAAGTTTTTGATTTCAATATCAACTATTACAAATTTACTAAAGGTTAAAGCTTAACTCACTAGAGCATTCCATTTAGCGGATTTATTTTTAATGCTATTTTTGGCACCTTCTGCACGTGGCACGTATGTATATTATTAAGACTTTTTTATACCTTAATACAAAACACTAGTCTCAGCCAAACTTTTAACAATATAGTTTTGTCATTAGTCTTTGCAAGTAATGTTATATTTGCTTGAATAGATTATTTTGCTTTTGAGTATATCAATAATCTTTTAAGGTACAATCAAATTTTACTATTTTAATCTAGTGTCTCATACACAATTATTCTATTCATTTCTTCTCCTGGAAGACTATCGGAAATAAACTCGTAACATTTCTGAAATGAACAATAATTTTTAATATGCATAATATGTTATAGTAAATCTTTTTGTAATGTTTTATTTTATTTTGCATTACAGGTATTTCATTTCTACCCTAAATAAATAGATTGTTGTATATTTTGTATCACCTAAATTTCACCAAATTATTGCACTAGTTAATTCATTGGCAAACATTATTAATACTACGTATTTATATCACTCATTTTTACGATTGTCACAATGATATAACCTTTCACACAGATCTTTTCATTTAGTATTTACCAAGAAACAGTTACCTTTCGAAAATATTAATAATCATCTAAACATTTGTTGGGCTAATTTACATTCTGTGAAAATAAGTTTGTGCTACATGAATGATTCCTATATACTATGCTATATATGTATTGACGGCAACACTTTCAGACATTTTACTTGGCAGCAGCCCCTTCTCCAGTCTCATGAGGTGCAGGCAATTTCTCCCAGCTGGGTTCAACGCCCCAAATCTCTGTGGCATAATCAGTGATGGTTCGGTCACTTGAGAATTTTCCCGAGGAAGCAATGTTGTGAATTGCCATCTTTGTCCACTTTTCTTGATTCTAAATGAAATACAGAAAACAGTAACATATTAATAATATGGCTTATAATGACTTTAATGTTTGAGAGGACAAAACACAAAAAAGGTATATATTCTCTCACCATGTAAGTTTCGTTAACTTTGTCTTGACATTTGATATAATCATCATAATCTGCCAAAAGGAAGAACCTGTCCCATTTCATCAAGACATCTACCACATCTTGGAACTCTCCTGGCATGTTGGGGCTAAAATATCCGTGACGAATTTGTTCGATGCATTGCTTGAGCTCTGGGTTCTTTTCATAGTACACGTTGGCATCATAACCCTTCTTCTTTAACTCTTCGACCTCATCTACGTTCATACCAAAAATGAACATGTTCTCCTTGCTCATCTCTTCGCACATCTCTACATTAGCTCCATCCATTGTTCCAATGGTAAGAGCTCCGTTGAGCTAAAATTTCATGATAAAACCGTGTCTTTACAGTTTTTGACATGGCTTGATGACAACACATTTTGAAACTGTCCTGACTAAACATCTTCTTTAATCATATTTATAAAGTCATATGCGTGAAATTATCTAATCTAATGTCTCCTTCAGTAATGAATGTGGTGAAAGCGAAATGTGTATATAAAGCAATTACCATAAACTTCATGTTGCTAGTTCCAGAGGCTTCAGTACCAGCAGTAGAGATTTGCTCACTAAGGTCTGCAGCTGGGATCACCTTCTCAGCCAAGGTGACTCGGTAGTTCTCGAGGTAGATAACCTTCAATTTGTCTCCAACGATGGGGTCGTTGTTTATAACCCTTGCAACACTGCAAATCAATTTGATAATCTTCTTGGCCATGTGGTAGCCAGGTGCTGCCTTTCCTCCAATCATGACGGTACGTGGAACAAACTTTGCTGTTGGATTTCTCTTAATCCTGTTGTACATTGTGATTATGTGCAGACAGTTGAGAAGTTGTCGCTTGTACTCGTGGATTCGCTTGACCTGGGATTTAAAGGAAAGCAAAGGAAACAATTACTTTTGAAACCATTTAGTGTGTAATTATTTTTTTAGACAAAATTTTCATAAAGTGTCTGGTTTTAAAAGGTTAATTACTTGAACATCAAACATGGATGCAGGATTAATCTTGACATTATATTCCTTCTCCAAATACGAAGCAAGTCTCATTTTATTCTCTTGCTTGACAGTTTGAACACTGCGATGGAAAGCTGGATCATTGTCGAATTGTTTGAGTTTGGCTAATTCATCCAAATGGGTGATCCAGTTGTCTCCGATTTTCTATTTAAAAAATCTTTACGTTGAGTATGGCTGAACTAGTAAGACTTATTTAATTGAAAATAATGAAATTGCTACTCACTTCAGCAATTACATCAGCCAGACTTGGGTTGCAAAGCAAAAGCCAGCGTCTCGGAGTGATTCCATTTGTCTTGTTTTGGAATCGATCCGGGAACATCTCATAGAAATCTTTGAAGCTACATTATCAACCATTATATAATAACAGTTTTTGAATAATTCCAAAAGGCCATTTTATGTGAAGCCATTAAAGTTTTTTTCCCTTATAGAATAATTTCTTACATATCAGCCTTAATAATCTCAGAGTGAATGGCAGCTACACCGTTGATGGCATGTGAGCCAACAATGGACAAGAAAGCCATGTTAATCTTCTTTTCTCCATATTCTTCCACGAGAGACATTCTTCGCATTTTGTCAAGATCTCCTGGCCATTTCTTTTCAACTTCCTGCACATTTATAAGCATGAATTAAGAATTTAAAACACACTACGTTACAAACGATATGTGTAAGTACAAATTACCTTAAGATGAAGGAAGTTAATGTGATAAATGATTTCCAAATGTCTTGGCAAGATGTACTCAAGCATTGTGCATGGCCACCTTTCCAAAGCCTCCGGCAACACTGTGTGATTAGTGTAAGCACAAGTTTTGACAGTGATGTCCCATGCCTGTGAAATTAATGAGAAGTGTCAGAAGCCGAAAAATCGTGCTGTACAATTTGCATTGAAATATAATTTGAATACTCGTTAGCAAACCTTTTCCCAAGATAATCCTTCAATGTCAATCAAAATTCTCATCAGTTCTGGAATAGCTAGAGAAGGATGGGTATCATTAAGTTGGATGGCTACTTTCTCAGGAAGTAACTCCAAGTTGTCTCGGGTGACCTCTCGGCTACCAAACTTGAAAGTCTTGAACCGACGGATGATATCCTAAAGAAAAAGAAAAAAGTATTTCCATAAAGCATTTTTACAATGCTTTTAAAAATAACTTATGAAATATTAGCTTTTATACCCTCAAGGTAGCTGACACCAAGAAATATTCTTGCTTCAAACGAAGTTCCTTTCCTTCAAAATGATTTTCATTTGGATACAACACCCTTGAAATATTCTCAGCCAAGTTTCTGTCCAACACAGCTTGGATGTAGTCACCATCATTGACTTTAAAAAGCGAGAAAACCAATAATTGTCATTAACTCCGTATTTAATGAATACTTTGTACCAAATAAGGTCATTCGAACTTACAGAAGCTGAGGTTAAACTCAATCGGAGACTTGGCAGACCACAAACGCAGAGTGTTGACGATGTTGTTTCCATATCCCGGAATGGGATAATCATAGGGCATAGCCAGCACATTCTAAATGTGCATTGTGATTTTAAAGTTATTAGATTTGCCATCTAAATTTTTTTAGTACCCATGTAGTATCAAAGGAGAAAGTTTGATTACCTGGCTGTTAACCCAACGCCTCTTAGTGGAGTAGTCTCCTTCACCCTCAACTTTTCCATAAAATTGCACAGGCAAGGTGTACTCGGGACGACCCTTCTCCCATGGGCTACCATACCGAAGCCAATCATCGGGTTCCTCAACTTGTTCCCCATTCTTGATTCTTTGAGCAAAGATACCGTACTCGTAGCGAATACCGTATCCATATGCGGCAAGACCAAGAGTGGCCATTGAATCAAGGAAACAAGCGGCAAGACGACCTAGACCCCCATTACCCAAACCAGCATCCTCCTCCATTTCCTCCAGCTCCTCAATATCCAAACCCAACTACAACATCCAAACATTACATCAATAAGACAATCTTACGCATTTTCAATAAAAACATTTACGCTGCAAAGGTCATGACTCAAGAAAGACATTTGCCGCACCTCAATTTGTATCAGGCCATGTCATGAAAATGAAGGTAAATTGTTTGTGTGAAAAAAGTTATCTTTTCTCGTTACCTACCTGATACATAGCTTCATCACATGCACTTTGGATGCCGATGTTGCACATTGTATTAGTTAAGGAACGTCCCATGAGGAACTCCATGGAAAGATAGTAGATCCTCTGAAATTTCAGAATTCAAACACCCATCCATCATTTTGATTTTCCTCATTCAACACTCTAGTTCATTTTGTTGTAGTGTATTAATGCATAGGGTCACTGGATATACCTTTGGGTCCTTGTCGTACCAGTATTGCTGGGTACGAATCCATCGAGAAACCAAGTGATCCTTGGCAGTATGCGCCAACGCACTGTAGTAATCTCTTTGGGTAGCCACATTACGGTCCTTTACCAAGGTGTAATGGACATGCCGGTTGAACGTCTTCTTGATGTTGGCGACATTCTCAACTTGGGCAATTCCCCTCACACTAATTTGTTTCCTTTTGTCGAGGTCAGCGGACATGATGGGTGACAACTTTAACGGAAACTCTTATAAATCCTGGAATTGTCAAAAGTTAACAAAGTAGCTATTTTTTCTTCGTTTGCACAAAAGTGAAAGAGAGAGCACAATAGGTAAGTCAGATTCTCTCGAAAGTAGCCTGACGACTGGACATAAGCGGAATAAATTTGTTCAATGCCATTCAGCACGACGACAAGAGCTTAGCAGCAATTCTTAAATGAGAAGTTGATGCAAAGAGATATCAGGTTATATATACGTGACTAGCGTAAACATGTTGACTTGTATACTATATATTTATTCCATAAAAAATTATTAAGGAGAATTCAATGGCCTTCTTGGTCATTCTATGGTCTCTTCACTATCATCATAGATGGAAAAAGCCCTAAAGCTATGTCTAAACACCTAAGCCGATACATTCATAATCCATATTAATAATATCCATGTGTGCTTGCTACTCTACCAGCAGTATGGAAACCATAAAGGACCAGCAAAGCCGAAGGATATTTGGTCCATCGATATTTTGATATATAAAAATGTTTACAGTAAGAAATATCACTTACTTGTCTTATGCTTTGATAATGTCGATTATAATTACGATGTTGACAACGGAAGACTAAATATGTAGTTTTCATACAAATATTATGAAGTAAAAGAACAATTATTCATGTACTGCGCGATGTTGTGTGTGTGTTGTTTTTGCTGACTAGTTTGTTGCAGAACGTTCTCAGGGGCGATGATTAGTATGGTCCGATCTAAACTTGATTTCAAGATGGCTATCTTATTATTTAATGGCAGTAGTAAAGCATCACTTTGCAGGTTGGAACTATTGAAAGCAACGTAGCAAACATGAATAATTAAAATATGAACGCTTATGAAGCTGTGTTCAAGGTTTTTCCATATGTTTGTTCATCATGAGTATCTGTTCACATCACATCTCCCTCTTGTACATTACTAAAGCTGGCAACAAAATCTGGATTGCTCCATAAGCGACAAGAGCACTACTAGAAATGTAGAGGAATATGCACATGCCTAAAAAATATACATTTTTACTTGGACACACACCATCATGTGCGCACAGAAAGGATTCTTGAATCTGAATTGTGAACTTTACGAATATGAGTTGATGAGGAGTAGCACAGCCTCAATGCTTTATCCATTCCACCTACATGAGGTGCATGCATGTGTCCTCCCCATTGCCCTCTATATCGCCGATTACTTAGCTGTTACTAAATGGCAAAGTAAGAAACGGTCTATTCCTTCACAATATTTTCAGGCAACAAGCGGAGGCGAGACGTCAATGTAACTGAAAAACACAGTGATATAGTGATATTATGGTTATCATTATGTTATTGTAAGGGATATAATGGAACAGCAAGTACTTTTATTTTCATCTCTTGTTCATCATCCAAAATTCAAATTCCTATATTCGTTCATCTTGAATGTTGTAACTGTTTCTTTCACACAACTTTAGCAGAAATGTCCTACTTAAAGACAACTATAACCCTGTGTAAGTACAAATTAGTGGACCTATGTAATTCTTTGTAAAAATGTTAATGCCGCACTACCAGACAAGCTTGGTCGTTAAATACTTTGTTGGTTTACATTAGAGATTAATTGCATATTAGTGATGTATAACTTTTTTTTCCTTTCCCAAGTTCAAGTGGCATCGGTATCACTGAAGAAAGAAAAGTCATAGTGAGTTGCTGGTTTTCAGAACAATATGAATAGTATAAATAGTTATTTGTTCTGAGCATTTATACTAAAATAAATTAATTAAACGGGACAATATATGCGGCATCAATCACAACAAGATTTTTATATCTGCAAGTTTTCATGCATATGGGTAGGCGTTATGCTAGATAGTGATATTGGCTTTCGCTTACCAGAAGGGCATTATACATCTATATCACTTTCATTTTTGCACGTTTCTTTACCGTGAACCAAAGGAATCCACCTCCCTACATATATCCTTTTGTTTGGTGCTTTTGTTCTGTGGAAGAAAACTAAAAAGGCTGCGCAAAATGGAGATTGCAAAGCAGTTTTGAAAAGTAAGTAGAGTGAGAGCTTCATTGTGATGACTGCTGGTTCTGGCGATATCGTCACTTAGCTTTCGCTTCGTTATCTCAGCCATACATGCTTTATGCCAAAATAAATTTAGGTACTCCTGTAATATTTGAGCACGCTGCCAACACATGCCGGTATTTCGCAGTTCTTGCTTTCCAATCTTCCTGGATTTACTTTTGAAAAACAAGCTGCAAAGTAATCGTTTTGTTTGTTATTCGTTTTATATTAGAATGGCTATTAAAAGATGCTGTGCAAATCAAAGTTGATGAACTTCACGTCTAAATTAATGGAAAAACTTTTCAAATAACTATAAATAATTTTTGTTTTGAGCAGACCATGCCTGTCATGCAAACGCCACATGCGTGACTGCGTAGATTACGCATTTCATGTTTTATTTTCAATTGTCATTCTCTTAATATGGAGTTAAATGTAATGGATGTATTGTGCATATGCATAATATGCATAGAATTACAGTTAACTATTAATTCTACAGCACATATTACTCGATTTCATAGGGAAATTAAAAATCTATATCACAAACTTCAATTAGAGTACCGTCATAGGCAGTTTTTCGAAAAAGAATGTGAGAAAACGATGAAGAAACCTAATTTCAGTCTGGACGCTTGGTACTTGAGTTTTGAGTTAAAAAAAGTGTTACTGGTTTAATGGAATACACATACAAGTCCATAGATGATGCACGTGACTTTAGGCAAACAATGGGTGCAATATAAAGTTAAAATGTAAGTGTAAAATGAAATAATGATGACACATCTTTCATGACCATGGTCAATTTTGCATTATGTACATCTATGAAACACGAGACTGGAAAAAATTGTTATGTCCTAAAGCTTGAAATGCTCCACCGGCACTTACCTTCCAAGTTCCCAGTCTCCGTGCTGGATACACAACAATTTTTTCAATGAAAATGTTGGTATTAGTTAAAAACATGTAAAAGTGCTTCTATCAAACTTTACACAATAAGCCTACGCTGCAAAGTTAATTTAGATAGGACAAACCCCAATAGCCGATAAATACAGAAAAGTGCATGCCACTTGGATAATATGTATCTATGTTTTGTGAATAGCGAAAGAACAACTTCATCCTTGATATGCTTTGCATTTTCATGATTTGGTTGGTTATCTTGCATATTACTTCTTCCAACTTCCAACAGTATTGGTTAAATATAAAATGACCAGCATTGACTTACTGAACAAAAGTCAAAGTCAAGGAGTACAGGATGATGATTGCAGAGTGGATGGAAGAGTTTGTAGTCATGATCATGATCAAAATCGTGATTATACAACAACTCTAGGATTCTCAGTGAAGCAGTGACGATACTCTTCTTCAGTTTGATGATCTCCAAGCTATATAAGCAGAAATCCACCATACCTCGACCACGAGTGTGCCGAGTGGATTCGAAAGGAACGGTTGGCAAATTGGTGACGAAGATGCTATAAGCTACAGCAGTCCCAGAATACTATAGCATTAGGATCCCATGATACTACCATAGTATTGCCAACCGACAAGCAACACAGAAGACAAGCGCATTGAGCGGTAGAAATAACAGCAAAGTAGTAACTGAAATCCTGATAATACAAGTTTCCGTTTTGCTGACAGATGCATTAGGTATGCTGTCTGCATTTTCTTTTTCGGATCAACGCCATCATCGGAAATCCAAATCAGTATGCGCCATGATGATGATGATGCTTCATCATTGTATCACTTTAGCATACACTACATCCATAATATGAAGTAAGTCAATTGCTGGAAATTGTAATTGGGAGTTACAAAGTCAGTAAAGAGTGAAAGTCACGAGACTGGTGCACAAGCACATGGTGGCTGTGTGCTGCGTCCTTCTCCTGCATCTTTCAATTCCAATTTTGAATGTGAGATAATATATAATAATAATAATAAATGCTGTTGATGGCTATATGTGAAGCATGATAAAATAAATGAACAGCAGAAGAATAGGTTTTTAAAAACTTTTATTCAAATTCATATTAGTAATGAAAGCCGACACATCCGCCCTTGATTAGCTATTTCACACATTCATATTCATAATTAACCAATAAAGAACGGGCAATTGTATTGCAATTGCAATTATTAATACATAATATAATACATACGTGCACGCAGTGTGTCCTTAGATCTAAACACGTCTATTTACTTTAAATGTCATTCACATCACAAACAAAAATGAATACGATGAAATATTATAATTGGCCGTGGCTCTTCAAACTGAAATTTGTTCAAGTAGATTTTGACAATGTATCATCACGTTAAATTAAGCAGATATGAGATGTTTATTTGGGTCACCTAAAATTTGAACAAATACATAAATCGATAAATTAAACAGTGAGAAAGTGAGAAGCTACTACTACTGGATAGGATGCACATAATTTAGTAGCATCGCTCTAATGTAGAGTTTCATTAAAATAACTTTACGTTACAAAAACGGAAAATTCAATGGACAAATAGAATACTTACACAACCTGGAAACTCATACCTTATTAAAAATATCTCTACTATCATTCAAACCAGTATATTTACTTATGTTTATCAATCTATATTGAAATCGGCGACATAAAGCTAGCTAGAAATACAAACAATAGTATGGAACCAAATACTTTTTTGTAACAGCCTTAAGTACGACTATCAGGAAACTCTAGGGCCACTATTACATAATATTATTATGTAAGCATTTTAAGTGAGGTGCCGTTTCTTTCCGCACATTTTAATTTATTTACGGTACATTTTTGCGTTTCGATTTTCTTAAATTTGTATCTACGTAAAGAAAAATGCGTACTCTTAAAAATACTTTAAATGCGTACATCCTTACGTTTTCGCTGGGAACGTAGAAATCAATGAGTATCCATCAAAAAAATCTTTACGTTATATTCTTGATCTACATGCTAGAAGTACACATTAGTTTGTATGGAGTAATTACAACATTTATTAGTGATTGAATGGTTGAAGATTTTATCATGTTCTAATGTTCTCATTTCATACTGTGTAGTCTGCCCCGTCACAGAAGAGATTAGCGTTAAACGATGCTTGAAAATCACTGCAAGAACAAGTGCCATTTATACGTATTGTTATTATGAACTTTAGATTATAGCCTGTACTTCTTACAACAACTGCAGTGTAGTGTGTAAACTATGGGCACTGCACCGTTCAGATACACAGTATAGCTGGATGAATTAATTTACAACTTTATAATAACGCTTTCATATAGATAGATACATTTTTTTTAGTTCATTCTGTATGCTCATGAATGCAAGTTGACACAATAATAGGGCATAAATACTTTTGACATTTCAACATTCACCCTTTCCCCGTGTATAACATTTTAGTACAGCATATATTTTACCCGATTTAAAAGCCCTGCTTTACAGTCGCGTGCCTGTAACCATAAAACTGTGACGAAGACAAATAACTATCACATCATCGCAATTGCAAACAATAATCCGCATTTCTATATACATTCAAATGGTAGTAGTCGTGTTATATTTATAACAGCAGTGTGACTGTGACACAACACATTATATGCCTGCATTACTTTACTTTAAGCATACTTTCCAATGTCGTAATATTAACTCTATTATGTATGAAAACAATCGTGATGGAAAATCCAATCTTACTCTTATTTCTATAATGAACATGCATAGTATTAATTTTTCTGTCAATTTATAGTATTATAGCAGGAAAACTGTATTAGATGGAAAATGTTTTGTTTCTGAGCATAGCTATGATCTCAACCGGTTTAAGTAACAAAAATTATGACAACAAAACAGGACGATGTAGCTTTCTTCTTTTTCATCAGCTTAAAAATACACAATTTCTAGCCCATTTATTGCGTACAATTCAAAACTTTGTGTACATATATCGACCATGACCGTGTGCACTTCACCACTCAAACAAGTTCATTAATATTGTGTTGGACAAATATTTTGTTACATCATTAACTAACCGAAACCGAGCCAGATTTTGTCATTATAGCCCAAAAGTATCAAACCCTAAATATACAACATGATGAATGAATTAAATATATATATTTTAGTAATATGTACTATAGGTTCTAAAAATCTAAAAAGCCAATAAAAATTATTTTAAAAGGTGATGAAAGGACCATCGCACTTCATTCTATTACGGTGAGCTCAGAAATATTTAATAATAATAGTAATTTGGTGTAATAACATAGGAGATGTTGCAGAATGTTGGTGTTAGATTTTACTGAGCCTTTTCTTTCTTCAGGAAGGGAACAGCAGTGGTCACCCTGAAGTTAGACAAGAAACATATTGATTAATATTTAGCATTTACGTAATTTAAAGTGATAAAAATTATGTTTGACTAGGACAATGTTATTCTTACTTGGCAGTAACTTCAGAAATTTTGCTGTTAATCAGCTCAAGGTATTGATCGATGACAGTTTTGTTGGTCTCGTACACCTTTGGCAGTGAGAAGAGGGCCACAAATCCTGTAAAATATTAATGAAAAGTTTCCTTATTAAAAATTCAGTAATGTTTTGTATTTCCAATCCAACTATTGTTTTCAATACCAACTTTAAAATGTAAGTTTTCTAGCTTATATATAGCAAAATTAAAATTGACTAACTACAACATACCTAAGATCAAGAGTGTAAGCCCATTAAACCAACCGCCAATGTATGTGAGTAAGTACAAAACGAGTCCAAACTTTCCAGAGTCTACGAGATCTTCAACAAGGAACAAACGACGGAGCTGGAGGATGGCCGAATTAGCGTAGTTGATGATGGCATTGCTTAGTTCCTGAGCCTTGTCACTTGGAATAGCAATGTCCAAATCCAAGTATTCCCTGAAAGCATAAAAGTAAAGGATGAATTATGAATTAATGAACTACAACTACGGGTTATGGACAGACAATTTTGTAATTCTGTCGCAATAAATAAACAAGAATTACTTGAAAGGATGACCGTCTTGTGTTTTCTGGACTGCCTGCAGGACACTCTTGTAGACTCTGAATGCAAATGTGCCTGAAAGAACTGCAAGGGAGGTGTAGGCAACAACGCTGATAAGGGACATAAGAGACAAGGCCAGGAGAACGACGAGAATGGAGCCAAATACTGCTCCGGACTTCTTGGGGTCTCTCCAGTACACCAACTCACTCACTAAAAACAGTAAAAATTAATTCGTTAGAAACACAAAAACAGCCAGGTAAAAATGAAATGAATCCAGACGTTTCTGCAACACATGCCCGTCAGGCCAATGAGACTTTTTAAAGTTCTAAATAAACATAAAAATACCAGGTCCATCATCATATATTATTTCCGGGTCTCCACCGGCACCAGAATCACGACGGTTTTTACGACCCATATGGAAGCTTTCGTTAACTTTCGACACAACCGATAACACACCGATCCTATCAACGCTACAATTACAGAAATGCTCTCTCCTCCTGAAGACGTAATGAACTGACAACACAACCTTTCACAATCAGCTTTGCAATCACTTTTTACTACACTATCCCACCAAGCGACAGCCTAAAAAAATTCAACTGCACCAACTGCGTGGGGCCTGTTATTGCAAAATTGATATAACTGTTACAGTTGCACAGTAACAGAGGGCGAGGTGACTTTTTTACCTCCTGTCAATGCAAACCATATGGGTCAAAAACAGGAATAATATGGTGCGTAAATGAAAATTCAACATTCTGGTGTTCTTCACCTTGCCTTCCCTCAACTGAAAACTACCACTGACTCAAAATAATAGGAGTAAAGCTATACACGCCAACACCGCAGCGCATAGAATTCGACGTACATTTGTGCATTAATACAAGCATTCATATATAAAATAAAATGCAAAAATAAGACGGAACATTTTTTCCTCTCTACGATTCTTCTTTAAAAGGCAAATTAATATATCATCATGAGTGATAGTGATACATTTGGATTAACAAGGCTTCATTCGGATTTTGCCCACATCATTTTCACTACTTCCACCGTCATCTTTTTATCTCAACAACACAACATTAAGCATGAACTTAAGCTTGAGCTGAGTCAGACCCGTGAATCTAAAACCTGATTTTTTGCATCAGTTTTATGGTACCTACTACACCATGACGAGACGAGTACATGCTATTATTATGATGATGATGATGCGAGGTTTGTAAGATGAAACCATGAAACTTAATTTCATTTTCTATACAGTTTTCTAACAACTTGCCGATGCTAAGATGAGCATGCTTTATGCAACATTATAGATAGAATTACATTAGATATTTGAACAGACAGACCGATGACTGTTGAGCATTGTGCATAGTTGTTTGCCAAACATGCATTGTATCATCATCGTGTATGATATTTAATAATGTAATATACAGTACATCGTGTTTTACCATTCTCTCATCAACATCACCCCTTTATCGCCTCCGGACAAGTTCATTGCCTATTCTTTCCTATGCATTAATGCATTCCCTTAGTCTTCACTGTTTTTTTTTGCTAGCTAACATTTATTCTCTTTTTTCTGTTTTACTATACTCCACTGACTTCCACTCTAGAAATAAAATTAGCATGTTGTACATAGAGTGAAGGAGAATTTCTCTTCTTTGCGTTTTATTTCTTTTATATTCACATGATGTGAATCACATCCATCTAAAACAGGCATAGACATCGAGAAGGAAAGGTAGCAAATGCAAAAATATTATTTACTACCGCATACACGTACAACAATATGGAATGCACGGATCCTATGCATGAATACCTGTGGGCAAGGACTTTTATAGAAGCGCAGCTAAAAAAAAACTACTGGAAGATGTTCTTGTGCCCTGAGTTAATAACTCCCTAAATAGCGTGATATGGAGTATGGAGTGCTTCATTCTGTACCATTACAAAATGGTGCCGTGCCGCATTAGCTTCTTACGCTTATCTTCATAAAGTGCTGATTGAGCTCACACCGCACACCATGCTTATTTCCGTGAAAGAAAGCAATCACACACGGACTTGTCATTGGAATTGGAGAGCGGTGTGCGTATATATTTCTGATTGCGGTGATTCATATTATTATTAAGAAGTTTAAGTAGCGTCGCTTTTCTATTTTCCTATCTGCCGTCTGCCTCACTACTTAAACTACTTGTATTCTTTGATTTTATTCAAATCTCGCCAATTTATGGAAAGTTGAGTAGGTAGTGTGGATTTCATCGGATACGCGGCATGTCCGTCATGGAGCCGAGTATTGCGGTTTGTCTAAGAAACTACTGAAATGAAAATCAACCTTTAGACTTGTTCTGGCTGAATATCTTATTTTTGTGGAAACTTTTATTTATGTAGCATACGGGAAAATGCGCTAGTCCGGTGATACTGCTCACAAACAACGATCGTTGTTAAAGGACTGTGTTGGATGCAAGAAAGTTTCTACGCTATAATACCATGTGCTCAAACGAACTCGTGAGTGAGAATGAGAATAAAGCGTGTACACTTCACTACTGTTATTGCCCAATATCCGCATCAAATACATGTTTCCAATGTTCCCATCCTGCGATTTTTTATCTAACTAGAGAGCATTTGCACTTTCACGACTCCACTCCGACATAGGCTAATGCATAGTGTTGGCACTTGCTCCGTCCTGCACATCTTGTTAAAGAAGGAATATACCTACTTATACATAGTTTGTCGTGATCTAAAAATGAACCTAAATCAAGAACTATTTTGAGCCTAACACTTTGTCCTCCATTTCAACTTACGACGACAAACCATGATTTGCACCCGGCTCCTTGTCGTGGAAAATATTCGCTTTCCGATATTCACTTCCTCTCCATTCGGATGAACCTAGTTCGGTTCAAAAACAGGCATGCCAGCGAACGCACAATAACATTAACTCTACCGTACTCAATAGAAAAGGAATAATCTCAAATTAAAATTGAAAGTCAGTTTCTTGGCATAAATGCGCCGGTTTTGCAGAAGCGGAGCAGTCTTTTCTTATTTCATAAGAACAGAATGTATCCATCATATCATTTCTTTGAGACAAATATTAATGGAATTCTAAAATCCACATTGATTTTCTCGAATATATCCTGTATATAAATAGCATTCAATCTAAAATGTCCTTCTTTTTTCATCGATGATAAAAAGACTAGGACATTGAGCGTTGAAGAAACAGATCCATTGTGTGCCTGCATGCACACAATTCGTCCATTTTGACATGGGTCCATGAATCATGAAGAACAAATAAATTATTCATTCACACATTTCCACACTTTTCAAAGACACGACACAAACCATCCAATACACACGCGTATGGTGTATTCATTTAATTTTTACACACAGTATTTCAACTGCACGACTAGCAATAATGAATGATAATTATATTCTGCAATATATCTTGCTATTCCATTCCACATGATTATATTTAACAAGACCAACGTAAAGCTTTTTTCCTGAACCGAATAGAACTATTAGACATGCTTTCAGAAATCAATATCAATAATTTCATGTTAAACTCATGTACTCTCTCTAATTCAATGCACAATTATGTTAAACACCTACATGTATTTTCGCAAACACAGCTAAAATATTACTAATGCGTACACATCTTAAATGAGCATTGCAATAACTCGATCATCATAATAATTATAATAGATTTTGCACATTTTTAACCAGCGTTGTTTTAATGCTCTATAATAATAACTTGCTTCACATCACGACCCTTGTGAGAAAGCATAAATAGTCCAATTAAAGTATATTGCTCTTGTGTGAAACTACAAGATGTTCTAATCACAATAAATTCTAGCCAAAGATATCACTTACGATTTTCTCTGGATACTAGCGACGACGCCATTGTTGAAATGAATTATGAACTATTAACGCGATCCGCTCTAAAAATCGCTCGATAGTGATTGATAAATGAAGTCGTTACGAAAACTTAATACTTCACTATCCAATTTGAGGACGTTTTCTAAAATTTCACTTGCACCACAATACTACACTAGCACATTGCAATTGTAGTCATGCATTAAGAGATGTGTGTGCTGAAAGCTGAACCACTTTCTCACTGTAGGACGACCCAAAACGGAAAAAGTAGGAAAGAGAAACTGTATCGTATCACATGCAGAAAATCAGTACAAAACTCCGATTTCGGGGACGCAAAGTAAGAAACCGAGTGAGAAAGATATTATTATTATAAGGATATAACGCTAACGTTTCAACATCCGTTCCTTCGTGTATTATAGAATCCAACTCATGTCTTGTACAATCCATAACACTTTTTTAGCAACCAGTGGTGAGTGGTGGTCGGAGTACTAACGATCGCTGGCTACATTGTAAAGAGAAAAATGCAAACTACCCAGCAACAGCAATGCGAAACAGAAGGGGGCACAGGCATCGAACACAAGACAAGACACACTGCCTCTGCTTCAGAACTTCCACTCCACACTTATATGTTATGATAAGAACACGTAAGGATACACGACAGAACACGAGCACTATTGACTACGCTTCAAGTGCCAGAATTTTTTTTGGCAACTTTAGTATAATATCAATGCTTCCACAAAACAAATACAAAAAAATTATACTGACGCTTTTTCTTTTCTTTGCTACTTCAACAAACCCTTTATATTTATAATAACAATAATTTACAGGATGAGGGAAACACAGAATCGAGGAGAGCCGTTTAGGTCTCAACCTTTTTTCAGACTAAGTGAGCAACAATCGTTAATAAGAAAAATTAGCTTTTATAAGAGTCTATTAAGTATTTGCAGCACGGAAGAGCACACGTATCCATCCAAAACAAAACTGAATGTCAACTTTGCAGCTTGCACTCTTTAAAGATAGCGTTCTATTCTTTCCTGCTGATGAATTTTCCTTATAAGAAAGAAGACCTATCAGTTTGTCGTATAAAATGATGGAGTATATATAGGTGGCATTCCATACAACGCAGAAGTTCACGGATCATAAACAGAATCAGAAGCGTTGCGTTTCCATACTAAAACATCATAAACATGGCACATGCATATCTACCAATATCTAGTTGTTTCTCCCAACTTGACTAGTTTCAAGTCAATGTAGCATTGCTGCTGGAGAATGAGCATTATACGCTTACACATATATATAGTTGATAGTTGTATGCTTGGGAAGGGCTGCTCTACCCTCCCTCCAAAGCGTATAGTGTGTGTGTGAGAGAGGACACTTTCTCTTTGAATTTTTTATCACCCAGATACAGACCCCTACACTCCTCCAATACTTCCAGTTGTAGTAGGTAGAGAAAGAAAATGCGCTCAGCCGTTTACTGGTTTTCTTCTAACACGTACAGCTTTTACTGCTACAGCTTGGTGAGGTGTACACACATAACGTCAACGCATACTACACGCAAGCTCATATAGCTCATCGATAGAAGCCAAAGTCTAACGATATACGTCGATATTCTGGTTAAGAAAAATGTAATTGAATATTTCTCACATGAAGCCACATTTATGCTAACTCAAAAAAATTCTGTTAAAACAGAAGCCCCTATGTTGCTGTTTCCAACATATCATTATCAGCAATGAGAAGGGAAAATCTTTGTTACATGTTACATCATGCCTTTGCATGAATGTAGTTTACTTGTAACCGCATTTTTCTATAGACCTTTAGAATATTGTCTCTGTTTTCGTTATAAAATCTATAAAAGCAACGTTTTATGCTTAATAATCAACTCATATAGAAATGCCCGATATGCATATAGTTCCTGTGTAAGGCTTTGGGTACGGTTTTTCCTTTTCTCTGCTATCTCGGTCAATATACATTATAGAAAACTATGTATAAGGAAACACATGCATGGTCGAACGTTGGGGTGAAAATGTTCGGTATATCCAGGATCGATACGAAAGAAAGGTTGCTACTCCAAACAAAAACATGATGTTCCAAACCTTTTGCTCAGCATGTAAGAAGGCGAGGACGGAAGCGACGTTTTAGAAATAAGTGAATGACTATAAGGAGTAATGCTTCGCATATAAAATTCATTATTTCTTTCCTATTCTGTCGAGTAATTTTAGTAGTTAGCTTTCCATTTATTATACTAATGCATACAGCGTATCGTAACGAATGAAATTTCGAGCCATATTATGCACATAGAACAAAAACTAACGACGAGGAAAAGTGAAGAAAATGCCACTAATGAAAACACAATGCTTTCTCTCTCTTCACAGTCAATATTCCAGCAACTGCAGCATAATATGCATTGATGGGGATGGACAGCAAGCACAATGTTACGACGACTCGCAGGTTCAAAACAAAATACCTACTGAACACTCTAACGCGACCAGTCTCTAATACTATAGGGTGTGCATGTACTGTACTTTCACCGCCCCCACGACGAGAAAGCGATAGCTGGCTCGGTTCAACGTACGGGAAAAGCACATCCTTCACTATAGTTGTCAACAACAGTCAGGTTGCGAGGTAAGGCCTATATCAAAGCCTGACACGTGCACCCACAATTCCCGCTTTCCCTTTGTTTATGACATTTAACAACGTATCAAAACTGAAAACAATGGCCTATAATAACTAACTAGCTATTATTACTCCATAGATTGCCATAAAAAATAGTTTTGGGACTAGTTAAAGTGGAACGATTTTTTCATAGCATCGCATCGACAGTAGCGACTAGGTAACTACATAAAACTCCTTGTCATATTTTCCATCTAACATAATAGAACAGAAAATAGAATACACGGAAAGAAATAATTATGGAGACTGTGAAACCACAAAATACACAGCTAGTCCAACTATAACACGAACCATTTCATTTCCATAAATAATTTCCCTTTCCCGTCACTCTCACTAATACTTTCTCTTTTCCACATTCATGTCAAATTAAACATGGTGAGCATCGGTTTAATGACAGCTCACTTGGCAGAACTAAAGTCATTGTACATATTATCGTGGTAAAGTTGAAGTTATATACTTTTGTTATATGACTTACCTGTAGGATGAAGCTTGCTTGGATCGAACCATGTTCCTGGAAGAAAATAAAGGCAAAATGTTTAATATTAGAGTGCTATATTGTATCGATACTACAAAACTAACAATAATTTCTTGGTATTGGCAAAAATGTCGATAAAATGAGACGAATTTTCAAAAACTGTCCGCGCTGTAAACAATCAAATCACATTTAAAACTACAAGAAGAAATTCATAATTAATTACGTGGATCCAAAACGCCGGATATACAAGGCTGCTGCGGGATCTTTTCCAACAGATCTGATGCTCCAAGGTCACTGTAAGGACTATTGGACCCATTTGTACTTTTGGTTTCGTGTTCTGAAGCCATTATGTTAGATTTCTAAACAGTCAAACAATTTATTTCTAAATGAATTCTGTCGCCTTAAAGAGTTGATATTTTTACAGCTTTCTATAATTTCCTTGTGCCAATTAAGCTTTAGACAATGCACTATAAGAAATGCTATTCTATAGCTCTAGAAACCTCCTAATGACATTTAAATCATATATTAAGCAATTTTACATTATTGACGACTGATGAACCTTTGATTTTGATAGTAAAGCTTAATGCTAGTTTCCTTTAATTCATTCATTCGAATTTTAGAATATAACAAAATAATCTAAACCAGCATAATATTCTTAAAAAATCGACTACTATTGTAATTTTTTAATAAACTTACAAAGTTTCCTGCCCAAAACAAAGATTATATGACTAGTCTGACAAAGAACGTAACGTAACACTTGATGCGCAACGACAAACCAATTCTGACTGAAGAAATTCAAGTAATAAAAAGCATTAAAGTCATCAATTAAAATGCCGGTACTAATCCTTGACATTCAATGTGCAACGACAATCTCTAGTAGTGGTCTTTTGAATGGATTTATGTCATACGCATCGATAATTGGATGCAACGTTGTTTGCTGGCCATGGCCACTCACAAAATTACGATGCCATGCGAATGTGACTGAAGATATTTATGGAACAGCATGAACCGTGCACATGAACACTGCTAATAATCTTATCACGACCTGCCAACAAAGCTAAATATTATCTAATCCTAATCAACTTGAGTAATGTTGCAGTCCTGTCCTGGGGAAAATGTTTAGTACGATGAAGTGGAAACCCAATATACTTATTCTATTGCTGTTTAATACAAACTTTATTCACCTATCACCTCGTGTAATTGACAAAGTTGTGCTGGAACAACTTTGTAATAGAAACTACATCTATACTCGTAATCAACTTGTCCTTTTAATACCAAAATTCTGTGCGTGAATATTTTTACATCGTGTAAAAATGACTTTCTTTTGCAGTTGAATGCAGCTCCAGCTCTAAGCTTAATCACAATGTACAATAATATAATATGCTATGTAAATGTGTACATACCTACTTAATTTAGTTAGGATTGAGCTTAGATTTGTTTGAAGGACTTTACTCGGACTTGTTCAGTTTACCCAATTAAGAGTGCCCCATGACCATCAGTCCAAAGTCGAACAAGTACTAAGCGCAATGGTACTACATCTTATGTTTTTCGTATAGTCTATCACCGTACCTGCTTCTGGTTACAAAATTCATGAAAAATTCACAAGAGAAAAAACTGCATTGTATTTTCTGAGAGTTTTTAGTCATTCATTATTATTACGGTCTTGTTGAGTTGCTGAAAAACAGCGACCCGGCATCCCATCGAAGTGGTTGGTAAATTCAAGTAAGAAATGAATCCAAAAGACATTGAGGAAAAAATTACAATGAGAAAATGTTTATACGCAACATAGCACGTATTGGTCTCCTAACATACTCCTTTAGTCTACACCATGAATAATACATCCAATTTATGTAATTTACCTATATATCTACCGTGTAAAATGACAATAATCATTGCCAATATAGTTGGGTTTGTATAGTTCGTGTGGAGATGGTGAGATTGCATTGTGGTAACGTAGTAAAGTTATCAGGTTAACAGGTTATCTCTGTCGCAATACTTCAAATTTTCCCAAGATTTACATGCAATGTGAGATGCCACGAGTCTTCAAAGAAGCAAGTCATGTAAGTAGTAAGTAGATAAACTAAACATTAACATTAATGTGAATTACTTTGGTGAGTAATACTCATAGCCAAAGCTAAAGCTTTAATATTTTTTTTCCGTATAATACGAACGAACCGACTGTACAGAAAGCTGAAAATTTTAAAACTACAACTAAATAGATGCGCTTATTTTTCCTCCATTGTGTTAATACAAGGAAAGGATGTCATATAGATAATCTTCATGATGACACCCATACAAATTATTGAAGATATTGCAATTACACCAGCATATTCTACAAGCATATTGCGAATTATGATCTTATGAATTTTGCTACAAATATCTACGTTCATGCTAACTTGCTTTTTAAGTAAATAAGCTACATGTATTGTGGTACAAGCGTATTCAAGTAAAAAACAAATTACCGATAATTTACACTGACCACGTGGACACGCTAGAAAAAAATCCACCAAGTTAACTCTGATTACAATACATTTTGCTATTTTTTTTTGGTTTTGCAAACTTTCTCAATATTTATTATCACAAAAACATTTGCCATATATAGTGATTTGATTTGAATCTCAAGAAGCTGAAGAGACATTAATGGAGGATTTTTTAAATAAATATCAATCAAAATAAGTCACTTTAATGCGAATGATTGGGCAACGCATTCAGAAGTTAATTCCGGCAAGATTTGGTTACAGAACTACCTACGCGTGTATTTCCTTTTAAATGAAAGGTTCTTGAGCCAACTACAAACCTATCTATCGAACAGCTACTTAATGCATACAGGTGGATTTCAATTTCATTTACTATTCAAGGTCATAAGATTATAATTATATTGCACACAGCAATAAATATCAAACTCAACTCATGACCTGCCTTTAACTTAAATAGAATTTTTTAAACTGAATTGTTCGTTTTGCGCTACGGTAAAAACAGCGTTAGCGGATGTAAAAGTAAAAAGACCCATTTACTAGGTATTAGAATAAGTAGAGTAGGAAATGAATAAAGTCTATTCTCCGGTCACAGTATGTCAAAATTGATTTGCGGAAAGGAAAAGTAAGACAGAACATGACATATGAGCTACTTTCGATAAATAATAATACTTTAAGCTTTGTATTGATAGCTCTACTTGGAAACGATCGATAAAGACAAAGCCTTCACTGCACATAATATTTACAAACACCAAGTAAATAGACAACTTTTTATGCTTAGCTTGCTAAATCTCCTCAGCTTTCAGAAAGGACAAGAGTAAGCGCTATAATAGCTCGAATATGTTAAGTAATTCGGTTTTACCTGATCCCGGAAATTATGCTGGAGACTTGAAGGACAAAATTTAGACTCAGGATAAGTATTGTTTCATGGACCAACGTTTTTGGTGCCTATTTTAAACTTCAAATATTTGTACTTCTCACTTCCGCTCTGCTAGGAACTTGCAAAATGCAATGAGTGAATTCTGCACTGACAGACTGAACAGTTTACATGTGTGTGCAAGCTTTCTCTTTACCTTACTCCTGCAACTAAATGCAATGGTATATTATGGTGGTGCTGATATAGCATGCAAGAATGAAGCACGAGCCGTGTTGCATGGCTCATCTTATGCACTGCAATATACCCAGAACTAGGACCAACGGAGTGCCACTCTATCTGCTTTCACTTTGGACATCAAGTGTAAAAATTCACTTTCTCGACTTTGGATTTTTTCTCGTGATTGCGTGTGGAGAACAGTACTTCTGCTGCACTCTACTACTCATGACTTGAAACACAACTTTCACATTGCATGGAACAAGAAACGTTTTGCAGTTTTCTTATATTATCCATTATACGTTGGGCATTATACGTTCCACCGAGTAGGAATAAAACCATGAGTCATGTATACTGTATACTATATTGTTGGTGCATATTGAAAGTACCAATTGCCCGATCTTCGAAGTTGGAAAGTCTCTGTCAAGAGCTAACAGCTAGGCAAGCAAACCTTTCTCGGATCGGTCGGATACAGAAACAAAATTATTTTGGTCATAGCCAGCCATTCTTCTAACATCAAAACATCAAACTTGTATACAAGTTCTGGCTTGTAATTCCCGTCCATCCATGCAAATTTATTGATTTTTTTATAAATCACTTTGTCAACTTGGGAAAAGTAGACAGAGTTCTCGATATGTTTATTCCATTCTTTCAAATGATGACTTAACTATTTCATATATAACATTTCACGACCACCTGTAATTTGCTTGACCTAATTTGATGTCAACCCTCAATAATATTGCTTTGACTTGATTTATCAACGTTTGCTAAAATGTAATGTAGAAATGAATCGTAATTACAAATACTTGAGTTCAACATTATTCAAATAATTAATTACAATTTATGCGGTGAGTGTGTGACCATTTATAAAATTATTATTTTTATGCACAAAAAACTTTTAGTTTTTCCTAACGTACTACACCACTACCATTGTATCTCTCATGCTCTGCTTCTCAAAACATGGTGAAGCTTTTAAGAAGTCTAAAAATGGAGATGAATATAATTTTCCAAAAACATATTACACCACAAACATTCAGTGTCTGAGTTGTACTCAAAGTTTTGGATTTTCTTTGTCTCCTTTCTCCCATCTATGACTGATGATGTTAATGTATTTACTATATTCATCTCGGAGTAGTGCCTAGTGCCTTCCTGTTCCTACCTGTTGTCTGTATGATGGCTCTATTATTTCAACGATAATTGATTAGCAAACAACAACTGCTATACGACTGACGACATGAATTTCGTTGGCACAAACAAATGGAATTCGGTTGCAATTGTCAACGAACAATTACATCTTCATAATTATTGGTTACATATATTCAAGTCTTTCTACAATCTATGCTTCATAGTCAGTTACTAAACTTTGGACTTACCCGTCACCAACCTCAGCTCAGGTAATTGTAACTGTTATGAGTCCCTGGAATGTCCTTGAATGGGAAAACGAGTCTGCAGTGTATTTACCTAATCCTTTTCAACCTTTCCAACCAACCGACGATAACTTTCAAGACTAAAAACTTACTATAAAACACTTTAATGAAAATGAAACTAAAAATAAACCGCTGTAAACGGGATAACGACGCCGCTTGGGGATAACCGTAATGATATTGGTCGACAGTAATCATGAAAG
>JAQIXW010000420.1:0-31565 GCA_034700685.1 Willowsia buskii
TTTAGAATAAAATGCAATGCAAAATACAACAGATAGAAAAGCCTGCTAGTTCAGTTCTGAACAACTTTTAAGTACCCGTATCAATTTTTTAGTAAAACATATGCAGTTCGAAATATCAAACCACGTTGCTAGCCTTAGTAGACAAGTAACACAAAAAGAGTCAGATGGCAGGTAAAATTATCATCGTTCTGCATTAATTTCAAATTAATTTATACTCGACAATTCGACATACCTCAGATAAGCATATTATTTGTAAATACTAGACGGGATATTTGAGTGACCCTGGCTGTGAAAGATTTTGTAGCCCCGGCCTAAATATAGAATGTTGATATTCAGAAAGGACATAATATGCAGAGGCAGGCAGACTAGAGCATCATCACATCACCACCAGTAATGCAAACAAGCAGCATTGAACATCATCATCGCTCCATTTGATCCCACTTGAAGAAGAAAAAGTGAGATTTTCTTACAGCAGGAGGAAAAGTTTCTAATTAAAAAGTTTTAAAGGTGATCCTCCCCTCGAAATCATTGTACTCTCTTAATAAGTGAAACTATTTAGATGGATAGTTATGGATTTAATGAGAGTGATCTCAAACCGTGCAATTAAAAAACTCCAATTAAGTTGACTCCAAACCAGTTAAAAGACAGTGTTGTTGAGTGGTGGTGGTAGTGGTGTTGGCGAGTACAGACAGTAGGAGCAAAGGTGGAGAGTAGTGTATCCGATTTTCATTTAAAAAAGAGGTAGATAGTGAGAGGCAGGCAAGCACGGACAAGAGAGGAGACTC
Source organism: Willowsia buskii (assembly GCA_034700685.1). NCBI lineage: Eukaryota > Metazoa > Arthropoda > Collembola > Entomobryomorpha > Entomobryidae > Willowsia > Willowsia buskii. The sequence goes on from JAQIXW010000420.1 coordinate 786, forward strand.
AAAAGAGGATCCAGCCAGAGCTGCACACAACAGCCACCAACAAAACACAAGCAAGTATTTACCCAAAATTGTATCTATCTTTAGTAGCACTCTCTACTCGCCTCTCTCGCAGTGTACAGGTGGCAGATAATTAAAAACCCAAGTAGAGTTTGATTGTGGTGGTGTGGTGATTGATACAATACACCACTAATGATAACACTGACTTGACTGCTGAGGACTATAGCTCACTTAGCGACGCTCAATAAAGTGCAAACAAATCAATCATTAAAAAGCAGTGGAGTGGAACACAACTCTCTTGAAGAAGTGTACAAAAAATAGTTGGTACTGTTGAATTAGAAAACTCAACTATTTTATAGATAGTTATATATAGAGACCTATTGTTGAGCTACTATTGTCTTCACTGATGATTTAGTCACTGTTGAGAATCAGAAGATAACTGAGTCAACGAGCAAATCAGAGTAAGTTTTAATTAAAAAGTGTAGTGTAAAACTGTAATGGAGTGTGCTTTTGGTAAGATAAGGAAATAGTAGCTGTTGGTAATAAAAAGTGGAGAGTAGAAAATTATTGTTGGGATATGGGAATATGTTAGCAATTACTTATCCAGCATTAAAGTAGTTAAAAGTAGTACTTTTATTATCTTTAGCTTAATTAGTAGACGTGTGGAGGTTGTATGGTTTCATTCTTGGTTTGTATTGTATTGTAGAAGCAAGTAGTTTTGTTAGGCATAATTATGATACGTTAAATGTGCTTGTTGGTCTTGAAATACTTAACTTACTAATCATTTTGTCATTCTCTTTTCAGTGACTTTAGCCAGTCGACCGTTTGCGATGATAGTCGAACATACGGAGCCATTTCAGGCTTGGCTGGCAAAGGTTTTGAAACCTCTGTAAGTATACGTGTACAACTCTCAATTTAATTAGGTTACCATTACCTAAATTACCATTGTCTATTTTCTTGGAATTGTGCAAACTTTCTCTAAGTAATTCTCTGAATCTTTTTAGCTGTGATGCTGACCCTGGAGCACTTGCCAAATATGTTCTCGCCCTTATCAAGAAAGACAAGTCGGAGAAGGAGCTTCGTCAGAGTATGATAGATCAGCTGGATGTGTTCCTTCAAAGTGGTAAGAGGATGTGATATAATAACAATATGTACCTATGTTAAAGTATTTAAAGGGATGTGTGTGGATTTTATAATTAATTTTGGTTTTGATTATAGAGACGAAACCGTTTGTGGACAAACTGTTTGAAGCTTTAAACACAAAGGAGTATTTAAATGCCAAATCATCGTCTTCTCCTGAGGCCGTTCAGTCGAGTAAAAGTGAGTCAGCTAGTGGCGGTGGTGGGGATATCAAGGGATGTAGTAGCGAAAACTCTGCTAAGACAGAGAGACCCCCAGTGTCCTCATTATCTGCCTCCTCTGAAACCGATCCAATCTCGTCAACGTCTGGTCCAACCTCGTCTGTGAATGCTAATCAAACATCAGCCACCTCCTCTTCTGGTTTGTCCTCTCAGCTTTCTGGGGGAAATGAAGTTGCCGCGACATCCTCTAATTCTTCCTCCTCCTCAAAGAAAGGTTCAAATACTCTCTCAGTCACCCCATCGGCACTGTTAAACTCTGAGGCGACGCCGGCTAGCGCAACGTCCATCTCTTCTTCAAGCCATGCAGATTCCAAGGAGGACCCTAAGACTACTTCTTCTGCACCATCCTCATCAAGGCCCCGCGACCGACGTGATGATGACCGTGACAAGAACAGACGCAAACGTTCGAGAACAGATAGAGAAAGACGTGGCTCTAGATCACGTTCCGCTGACCGTGGTGTCCCCAACTCAAAACGATCTCGGAGTCCAAGACTAGACCGTGAGCGTGACCGCGACAGGGATAGGATTGATAGGCCTCTGCGCCACAGACTTGGCGGCCGAAAGTCCCCTCCCCCCAGGAGGTATGATCGAGATGTTTGGGATAGGAGAAGATCAAGGTCACCTCTGGGAGGCAGAAATCGCTCCTGTAGCCCTAGAAACAATAATCGAAGTCGTTCTCCACCACTATCTTCTCACACTCGGTATCGTCGTCCATTCAATTCCAGCCGAAGTCGATCTCGCTCCCCAATCGCCCGCGGAGGGGACCGTTCCCGCTCTCCAAGAAGTCGCTCTCGCTCACCTCACAGCAAAGATGCCTCGAAAGACCCCTCAAAGAAGGATTCTCTTTTGCCCATACCCCCTGGTTTGGATGCTGACTTGGCAATCAAGGAGCTAGCCGAGAAGACCCCGATAGTGCAAAGCGTAGTGGTCCGACCCGGTGGAGCACAAGGACCTCACTCATCTGGGGATTCCTCTCAGCCTTCCAGTCAATCCTCTGGTGGGAGTAACAACAGATGTCGAGATTTTGACGAGAAGGGTCTATGCATGCGAGGAGAACTTTGTCCCTTTGACCATGGCAATGATCCTGTTGTACTTGAAGACATTGTGGTTCCTGGAGTGGGCTCTGGTGGCCCTGGTGGATACGGTGCTGGAGGTCGAAGCATGGTGCCCGGTACTCCTGGGTATAACCCCCCATTAGCTCGTCCAGCTATGGTAGGCGAGTACTACCCTGACAGCCCTTCTCTCGAGCCTCCCATGGGTTGGGGCCCTGGTGCACCCCCATTCAGACCTCGTCATATGGGTTTCGACGCAGTGGCCGCTAGAGGCGGTCGAGGAGGTCTTATACTTCGTCCTTCCGGTATGGGACCATATCCTATTCCGGGTGGTCAACGGCAGCTTATCAGTGTACCTGTCGTCGGGGGCGGTGGTATGCCTCCTGCACCTGGAGTTCCTGTGATGGGCGGTGGACCACATCATGGAGTGCCCCCCGGAATGCCCCCAATGGTCCATCCTGGGCTTAGAGGAATGGGAGGCATGCGTGGTGGTCACAGAGGAGGTCGAGGAGGCTTTGACCATGGTCGCCTAGGTGCTAAGCCCTCTCATCATCACCACCACCATCCCCACAGAAATTATACCAACTGTTCGTTGGAGGTGCGCAAGATTCCCCGTGAACAAAACAGCATCATGGACCTGAACAGTCATTTTCTCCGTTTCGGCAAGATCATAAACATTCAGATAAACTATGATAGTGATCCAGAGGCAGCCCTTGTCACGTTTAGCAGTCCCACTGAGGCACAGCTTGCTTATAGATCCACTGAAGCCGTGCTCAACAACCGCTTCATTCGAGTCTTCTGGCACAACAAAGAGAAGGAGAACGAGGAGGAAGCTGAAGCAGCTGCCGCCGGTGGAAATCCTCAGAATCCACAGCGAATTCCAGTGAAGGAGCGCCTTGGAGCTCAGACTCAGGACCAGATGCCTATGGAGCACGAGAAAATACTGTTGTCAGGGAACAACCTCACAAAAACCGTGTACAACAATGCTGCCCTCCTCAACAAAAAGATGGAAACGCAACAGGACAAGTTGCAGGTATACACTATCAGAGTTACAAGCCTCTTATTAATTTAGCTAACCAATATAAATGCTTAAAAGATACATGGTTTCTTTATTTTTGTATTGTAGGCTACGGAGTCTATAAAACGTAGTCAAGAAATCCTTGCAGCCCAGGTGACCCTGAAGAATCTTCAGGATCAGAAAAAGGCGGAAGCTCTGAAAATGTCAAACGACCTGCGCAAGCGTCAACAGACTATGATGGAGGAACAGATCGGCCAACAGAAAAAGCTAATTGCTAAGCTGGAGAGTGGCACGCTGAGTAACAAGGAAAAGGAGGAGACACTGAAAATCCTCAAGGTGTTGCAAGACAGTGTCTCAAAACTAAAGAAGGACTTGGACGACAGCACTCCCGCCAAAAACCAACATGCCCATCATCATCATCATCATCATCAAGTAATTATCAACAAGAAACCAGTCGTTGTTGGACAAGGGGTCGTTGTGGGAGCTGGAGCAGCAGGCAATCTTCGTACTAAAGAGGAAGCTCAGAAGGAAATGCTGGATGCCGAGCTGGATCTGATCAACAAAGAACAACAGGGTGGTGATACCATAGATCTTCAGAAAAAGGTTCTGGAGTTGAGGGCCCGAGCCAAGTCTCTTGGTCTCATTGGACAAGGAGTGAGAGGACGTGGGGGGTACCGTGGAATTGGAAGAGGATTTGGAAGGGGAAGAGGCATTATCAGAGGGTAACATTTTAAATTATATTTCATCCCATCCCCATATGAATATTTATATTTATTTACCTTTCTGAATATGAATGATTTTTTGTCCAAATTGTAGACGTGGACGAGGAAGTGTACGAGCCCTTCGAAGTGTGGACCGACGTCCAACTAAAATCCGTATCACTGGTTGTGATGCTTCCAAATTTTCCGATATTCTAGGACATTTTTCGGTAAGATTATCAAAGTGTCATATCATCTTAATGGTTGAAACTTTACGAGTTGAAATTGTTTTTTTTTTGGGTTCATCTAATTGAAATTATTTGTATGATGTATCAGGTGTTTGGTCAAATCCGAGATTACGTTTCAGACGCTAACGTTCCAATGATGATAATTGACTTTGACTCTCGTAAGTGTGCTGAGGTGGCAATGGCCAACGGCCAGAACTTGGAAGACATGAAACTGAGTCTCGAATGGGTTACTGAAAATGCTGGAGAGGGTACTAGTGGCAAACCCGGAGATGGACCGTTGAGCACCGCAAACAATGGAGAGTCCTCAAATCACCATGACGACTTGGACACCAGCGAGGCCATAGACGACGATGATATGGGTGAAGACGATGAGGTTTGAAATGCACTCTCTCTTTTTGCTCTTTCACGCTCTCCATGCCCTTCTCTATTTATTGAATATTCATTCGCATTATTATTTATTTTTGTAAGAATAATTGGTCTTTGTAGTACATGTACTCAAGTTTTTTTTCTTTTGACTTCTATTTTTTGGTTATTTCTACCTCCACCAAATATTACCTCATCCTACGCACCTGCACGTCCATCCATCCATCACATCACTCTCGCCATGTGACCGTTTCCTCCCATGGCCATCATCATCCTCACAGCTTGGCGTAATGCTAGATTCTAGTGAGATTTGCCTGACTGGAGAAGACGAAGAGGAGGATGAGGATGACAGGAGCTGGAGACGATAAAGGGATCAAGAGAAGGACTCGCTCATAAAACAACTACAAGGAAACTGATCATTGGAGCGAGTCAAAGGAGAAATAAGGATTTGGAGCGATGTTGTACTGCAGAATTATTATTTAGATTACAATTCATTCATAGATAGGAAAGTAATGTTTTACAAGGAGAACTCCGTTTTTAATATAAAAAATCGTAGCTACATAACGGATAAAAGTACAGGGCAATGTCATTATTAGATACAGGTTTTACTACTACATCCTGCAACAATGTACAAGTTTTACTTACTAAAAAGGTATATTCTTCTAAACACAGCAGCAGCACATTTTAATTAAACTAAAAAACGGTCGGCCCCGTCCGACAAGGAAAACGAGTCATACAGAGAATAGGTGCACACTTAACTACTAGTATTGAAATTAAAATTATAATGATTTCAATTAATTTTTAATTAGCGTGACAGCTAGTAAATGATTTTTAATCCCAACCAAAATCAGGGCAAATCAAGAGAAAACCTCAAAATTATTCTTGTACGCAAATCGTATGAATCCGCGTTATCCCTGTTTATAAAACGAAGGAAAGCTTAATGCCAAAATGTTTTAATCCAGTTTAGTTAGCTACACTACGCAGTCAGTGTTTTAAACCGTTTCAATTGATGGAATGCAAAGATGTATGCATCCACGCTAAAAGTTCTTACTTGTTCTTGCTCTTACCGTATATTGTAGTTTCTCTTCATTTCCTTGGTTATCAATCAAGTTCATATTTCAAGTTTTAGCAGTTTTTTTCTCGAGCAATGCAAATTCAATTTTGCAAACAACTTCAACTGAAAACCAAAATTTGGTTTATATCAAACGATTTTAAACTATGTAGCTGTCTAGTTTTTATTCATATTTAGGCTGAATATTTGGCCAATGAGTTCGTCGATTCTAGTGAGTCCGTTGAAAGGAATGAATTTAATCTACGCATAGGTACATGTACCCATACAGAATATTATGTTACTTCACTGCTATTGCATCCTGTGTTGCATCATTGTGAATAAATAAACAAATCTTATCATATGTAAATACATAAAGTATAATTATCAAGAATATACAGAAATAAACAATTGTAACAGAATGTTGCCTGTCTAATTGTAAAATATAGCAAAGTAAGTATAAATGTAGATATAGCAAATATCAATGTTCACACAAGTAACAGCATCCCATTGTAGCTAGAAGGAACACTACAGTTTTAAATTTGATATACTTACTTATCTCTGAAAAAGCTCGTGCAAGCAGAGAAATGCAAGCAGTTATTGTTCTTGTTACTATTATTAATACTATTAACTAATTTACTTGAAAATGTACAGATATAAATGTGAATTACATTATTTGAATAGTTTGTAAGCGAAACAGTAGATAGAGACGGAGGAGGTTGGCAGAAAATACAGAGATATATATCTATATATTCTAATGATCATTGTCATGTTACAGATTTACATAGAAGATATTAATTATTATTATTATTATTATTATGATTACTGTTGAAAGATTGTAAGTTGATGAAAAAAAAACATCTGGAAGAACGAAAAAGCAAAGAAAAAAAGTTCGAGAGACGCTGAAAAAAGAGACAAAAATATTCTGAAAAAATAGCCAAATTTTAAAAAAAAACTAAAAGATTCATACGACAGAGAAAAAAAGAGCTATTAATATGCTATATACACAATCTACATGATAAAAAAGAACTTTTTTCTGCAAACGGTAAAAATATATATTATCTATCTAAAATATATCTGCTATATATTTTACAAAAAATATAAATAATAATAATGATGATTCTGCTAAAAAAATATACTGAAAAATAATAAAGAGAAGAAGGAGGTGGGGTGCAGAGGAATTTGGATACTATATAAATATATAGTTTATATTTATATATGTCCACTTTGATACGATGACTACTACCCTTCGAAAAAGTACTACTTCTACTGAAAACAAAAATCTCTCTTGATCCTGTGTTTCTTATTGTCCATCCTATTTTGCATATTATGCTGATGAGAAACAGCATCACAGCAATTTCATGAATCATAGCAAACGGTCACTACTGGTTGTCCATGAACTTCATATAGCATCATAAGCAACAAAAGTATCCAGTTTTTACAGTTTTGGTTTCATTCCGACTTTGTTCCTCCTGCTATCACCATCAACATCAACCATCGTTGAGCTTTCCAGCTATTTTTTTATTGGCATGAACTACAGTTGTAATTGAAAAAAAAAACATAAGGGTTCAGAAAATTAATTGTTTGGGCTAAACTTAGTACGAGATATAATGGCAGAAGAGGAGAACAGACAATCTATTTTCACGAGAAGAGGTGGAGGTGGTCGTTCTTTGTCAGTTTTCGATAGGCCGTCTACTTCCAGAAGAGGACAGAATAGGTATGTGTCGGGAAATGGAAGCTTCAATATCGCGTGAGTATAATATGGTTGTGAACTTTAAAAGGCTTCTTCGAGATCATTATTTCATATAGCACAACAAAAATAAAATCTTTGTGAGTGTCGTGATAAGGATTATAACAATGGGTTCAATAATTTATGGTTTTGATTGATGTACTTTTTGTAGGGAAATTGCAAACCAGGTGAGGAGACATGGTTCAGTAGAATTCGAGTTTGGCGAAGATGAGCTGGGAGAGATGAGGCGCCCACGAGCTTTTCAGCGTCGGTTTGGAAGAGCTCATCAGGACGCTTTTGACATTCGGGACACGAATCTCCCACCAGACGAGATGGTGGATATCCCATCACCCGAATTCCATGGAGGAGTGAGGCAGGTGACTGCATATCCAGTAGAGACAGGCACGCTGGAACCCATTACAAAGGATGGAGGCGTTCGCAAACGGATTCTGAAGGAAGGAACTGGCTCTTATCCTCAAGTGGGGGAAGGCTGTAGAGTGTGGATCCATTATGACACTTATCTGGACAATTTGGATGGGAAAAGATTAGTGCTTCTTGACAGCACCACCACCCATGAAATGGCCGCTTCTCTGGAAATTGGAAAAGACGGGCTCGTCGGACTCCAGATGGGTTTGGAGACAATGCGAAAAGGAGAAGTGGCTGAGTTAGCGTTGAGTCCTACCTATGCATATGGAGCACAAGGGATTCCAGGCTTCATCGGGAAGAACCAACATCTGAGGTTAATCGTCGAGCTGACGGATGTGAAACGCTCTCATAGGAAGCCCATGACATTTATGACGGAAGAGGAAAAGAAGGTTTTGGAAGTCACATTGAATGACGTCCTCACCGAAGTGGAACAGTTGCTGAAGGCAGGTAACATCAAGTTCGAGAAGCGTCTGTATGGGGACGCTTGTGACCGCTACAACTGGGCGCTAGACCTGTTCAATGACCATCAACAGAAGATTATAACCAGTGGAAATAGTGCCCACCCAGGAAAGTTCAAGGACGAAGACGCCCAGCTCATAGATCATAAAAAGTTCCAGATTTACTCTAATCTCGCACTAGCATTGCTTCGTCAGGAGGACTACGAGGAGGCGGAAAAGGCATGCCAAACAGCGCTCCAGATAAGGAATCAACCCTCAGAATACAAACCAAAAGTCTTCTACAGACTTGCATTAGCTTTGTTCAAGCAGGAAAAGTTTTTTGATGCCAAGTGTACTTGCGTTATAGCTCTCCGTTCAACATGCTGGGGACATGTTGAGTTCAGGGATCTCAAGTTCAAGGTATGTCCACTCTTTATATTTTATCCTATCAATTCACTATTTAAATTACAAGTTAAGTCCATTTCATTTGTTCTAATGTGTTATTATTTGTTACAGGCAGAGAGTGCGTTGACGCGTCGTCAAATGGCAGAAAAGATGGAAGCCCAGGGCAGGGGAAGGAACAAAGAAGCCACAACTAACAATTGATCGTATTTTCCTGCATCCGAAGTCGAAGGATGAACATTGCTGCCACGAAAGATGAACCTCATCATCACCTATTTGTTTTTTGCATGTATGTTCTTTTGCAAATGTACCCGTGTCTTTACTCAACAATTGATCTATACCGGTGAAATAGTACATTTTTAAGAATCTTTTTTTTCATGGAAAGATTATAATATTTTGTTATAGTTTTGTAGTATGTATGTACCTAGGTATGTATTTATCCAATGAATAATTTATTGAGGGTAGATACATGTCAGTTGTATTGTAACCAGTATTTGTTTGAATTGAAATGCCATGGTTTGCTTTACTTTTCAAAAATGTTAAGTTTCAGAGATGTGCTGACTAGTGTCAATGTGTATGCCGTATGCAAACCCATGGAATGCACTTTTTATCATGAAACGTGTTTGCTGAATATATAATCCTCAATCCTCACTACAAATTTGTTATAAGTAGTTATTTATATGATTATAGGTAGTAGTTATATGAATGTCCAGTCAGTCAGTAGAGACATAATACGCAAATAAATGTTATGTTTTGTGCAAGCTTATTTACGAAGTCGCGTTTCATGTAACTTTACATTTCCCAGTACAAATGTAAAATGTCTACCGTATACGAAAATAAACGCACTATATACTCGAAAGCTCCCTGTTTTTTTTCTGTTTCTTACACCATAATAATTTATTCATTCAATTAGTTAGTACATTATACATACACCATGATCTCTTGTTGTACGATAAGTTTTATTACATCTATGCTTTTCGTATCTACAATAATAATTATAATATTCATAATTGCTAAATGATAGTGTAATGATAACAATTGCCATTTTATACCCGTATCAATTTATCATCATCAATATCAATCCAGCATCATCAAAATCTTAATCTAATCTCAGACACCAATAATGCTACAGATAAAAAGAAAATGTAGATTTACATCCAGATCTTTTAGTATCTTACTAAAAACAAACAGGAACTCAACTCTGAGAATTGGAATGGAAGCGAGAAAGAAATCATACAGCATATAAGCAAATTCTGAAAACGCTTATGCACATATTTCAAAGCGATATATCAGGCATACATTTTTATTTTTCGATTTCATAAATAGATAACAAGCAAAAAGATGCATGAGAAATATACAAACCATATTTCAAACCCAACTACATTGAATCGTACATTTTTTTGAAATGGAAAATATAATTAATTTGACTAACAGCAGTTTGTAGTAGTACTTATGGCACAAGAATTAATTACAATTGTATGTAATTATGCATTGGAAAAGTTACAACTAATGACAATTACAAATAGGAACTTCAACGTTTCAAGGGAGATAGGTACAATCCCTATAATTTCATTATATCACCTAAATAATAATAATAAAAATTTCATTCCAAATGATTTAGTAACGAAAATGGAAAGAAAAGATTATTTTCACTACAGCTAAAAATTCATTGCTTACTTAGCTAAATAAATGTGTGTACTTAAAAATTATGACAATTATATTTGACTCGGAGAGGCATCTCTGCCCCTCTTCGTTCATAGCATCTGGGAGACTCGAAAAAAACCCGTATTTGAGAATCACCATCGTTTACATCCTACATAATAATATGTAGTAATAATAAATATTGTAGTATTTAAATAGTTCAGCAGCTACATACCTAAATCAATTCATCGTTCTAATTTAGAACTATTCATCTTAACCATCATTTTTACCTTTATTTACAAAGCTTCAATTCAACACACCTCCATCTTCTCCTCTGACTCCTGACTACTAAGCATTTTACAAAAAAATCTCTCAACTTTCTTAACAATTAGCAAAAGCAACATCAAATGCTGCTGCTGATTAGTATAATTTCATTTTGTAATTTTTATGATAAAAAGCACACAACAAAAAATAGCAAAACAAAAAACAATCATAAATTTACATATTATAATTAATCAATCATTATTACTCTATTCTTCTGATACCACACGCTGTGCTATTGATTTCTATTGTACGCAAGAAAAGTTTAACTGATCACCTTAAAAACTTACATGTAAAAATCACATTTGAAATCTAATAACTGTTCAGTGACAATGAGTATGTATGCATGTGTACAAAAAATACCAGAATATAATCTCATTCATCTTGTTACCCATGATGATTTCTCCTCGTAACTGTACTCATAACAATTTGATTAAACTAATAATAATATTTGTAATACCCAAGGTACATGATCACTCCAAGGTAATTCATTCGAAATGAAATACAAAACTGGAATGCAGGTCCTATCAACTAAGGTTGGTTACATAAGGAACAATACTTAAATCAATAATATCAACAATTTTACGGAATCATTCGACGGCGACAATAATCTTACGAAAATAATTAACCAAGTATAGTAACTAGGAGCGTTGCAAACGATAAGCGACAAGTTGACAGGAACAGGTTAACTTTAATCGTGCAACTTATAAAATAATAACCGGGGTATCTCATCCTTCAGCATTTCTCTCGGAACAAATCGGGAAGATATGATTCCAGAGAGATTCATGCTTTCTTTCACCTCACCTAAGACACAATACGAAGCAAGCGATAAAACCTAGCATACAGAAAACTATAATACAGGAAGATAACATCACATTAACTAAAAATGATGATTAAACTAGAGCAAAGCTAATAATATTGCGATATAATGTTACACGGTAACTTCAGATAAACGTAAACGATAGATTTTTCAATAATAATTATAACAATTCATTTATTTTGTGAACCCGTTTCGCCCGTGATTTAACTGAAAGTAATAATGATAATATCACTGGAGGACAGAAATACAGACTAAAAATGTGTATAGTAATTCATCATTTATTAGTTAGATAACCTATTTATAGTTTATTTTTTTAAATACATTTCTTTCCGTTTTGCAGTTTCTGAGAATGAGGTAGTCAGTTAACCGTTGCTAGGAACTTTTTCATTTCTTAGTTCAATATTATCGTTAGAAACTAGTATAAATATATAATAAATATATTTTCATCTCCTACAATAAAAGTTACATCTACACTTAAAAGTTAATACCCGTAATCCGTTACATTTGACAAAAAGCAAAACTCATTTATGGGAATATCCTAGGAGCACGTTGGGTTACAACTTCCTCCAGGAAAATTCTCCAAAAACGAGATATTTATTTTTTGTTCGGATTAGATTGTGTTTTGTTACTTGTTTTTGTGAGTGGTTGACTGCGACAATTGACAATGAACTTTATCAAAAGCCACTAGACCCCCATCGTCACACATTTCCTAGTCTATAGATTACCTTAATTTTGTGCTATCCCCTAAAAATATTACATTGACCTGACTAAATAAATATATTTATGCTTCCTCTCAAAAATAGTTCATAAATTGGCATATTTTAAAAAAGAGATAGGCTGTACAAGAATATACTTCTTACAAGTTAGCTTACTTTTGAATGAACAATAACTTTCGTTTGTATTGATGAGGTTGAAGAACATCTTTTGATTTTTACTCCAACAAGTTCACTTTGACACCGGGATAAGATACATGATTTATGTACTCATCTTATCTAATTATCTTTATAAATTGCTTTCTGTATTTTGTATGCTAAAAACTATTCTTGACCTGGTGCTAGGCTCATTTTAAATAGCTATGTTGTCGATTGTTGAGGGTTTCTGTTCTAACCGGTATCATTTTTCACTACTATTTTTCGTAGCATTATTATGATTCATCTTTCACGAGGATAAAAATATTTTGAAGGGTTGAGATTTCCTCTTTCAAATAATAATGATGGAATGTTATCGCAAAATATTTTAAACAAAACTTTATAGTATGTACTCTGTTTTCCTCTTTACATCTTGAGCATTTAAAAAATTCATTTTTATACTATTTTTTCTGTTATGCTGTTTTCGCTACAAAATACTTTCATGTTTCGATAGAGATTTTGAAAGAATTGAAAGAAAAGTAAGAAGGAAATTGATTGAATTTTTGTATGAATTGGGGCTATATGAAATATTACAAATCTTGTGCATTTTTATGAAACGTGTAAAAATATTCATCTACTAGCTACTTGTATGCTTCTAAGCAACGTTTGCTGCTTACATTTGTCTTAACTTTAAACTAAACATATTATGTACTTGTTATAAATAATTTCTCTAGCAAATTCAATTGTTTTGAAAACCCGTATTGTTTGCTTGTACTGTCACGCGCTACCAGCAGCGTGACAGTTTGATTATTTGTAGTGGATTGTAACTATTCTTAATTTATAATGAGGTAGTGTACAAGTGAGAATATATATAGTTTGTTGCACGAAATACTTGTTGACGTTGAAAAGCTAAGTCTCCTCGTTTCATTTTCTGCTCATCTGAATCAGCAACTTTGTAAAAAATACACACATTTTTTTTGTTACGTGGATAATTAGCCTATTCGTTTAGTTTCTAGGACGCAGTCTTCGTATTCAAGACGGATTATTGAAGATGACGGTGTGTTCTGACTAAATGTAGTACTAGTATATATTTTACTGGTAATAATAATGTTGAGGTAGATCAGTTCATTTACTCTTCTTCTCCTTTTACTTCTTCCTTGTCATCTTTCCTGAGTTCAGTCTGACATTGAGGAAGATTCATTTTCCGTGATAACCTTACCATTAGTGCTGCTGTCCGCAGCCCTCAAATCTTCATCACTCGCGTACAAATCTGGTGGATCCTCAAAAGAGGAACTGCTAGAGTATGGCCTGGTAGACAGGAGCATCAAACCTGGACCGCGTGGACTTGGTGTGGATGATGCAGTCACGCTGGAACTAGATCCCGAATAATGTCTCACCCTAAGACCCCCACTCATTGATAGATCTTCAGGCATGTCTTGTTCTGGTGGGGCCACTGGCAAATGAAATGTGGGTGTTGTACCCCCTCCCATAACGGCTCCAACTAGGGTCCCACTTGCAGTACTTGTAGTTACCGCTTGCGTTGCGACTGGGATGCCCTCCAAACGGATGATACGTCTGGTTTCTCTGCATTTACGGCCTCGCTTTCCTGGAACGTCCTGACCTCTGCCACCCTTTTCCGCACTTGCTCCAACACCACCAATACCAGTTCCAATGTCCCCACCTCCTCCAGTAGACGATGGAGTAAGTAGTTGCGGTGGGGATGATGATGACATGCTGCTGTTCAATGGGGTCATCACTTCTTCCGAGGTATCTGGGGAGGACGAAGAACATTTGTGGTGAGCGAGATGATGCCTTCTTCGGAACTTGCCTCCGCACTCTGTACAACTATACGGTTTCTCACCTTTATGAATCAACATGTGAGCCTTGAGTTGGTTCGAGTCGGAAAAGCGGCTGGAGCATAGCTCACATGCGTACGGACGCTCTCCAGTGTGCACCCTTAAATGTCGACGAAGATTCGCCACCTGAACAAACTGACGGTCACAGTGGGTGCACTGGTACGGCTTCTCACCGGTATGCAGTCTCATGTGGGTCTTGAGGTGATGGTCCCTTGTAAACTTTTTCGCACAGATGTTACACTCGAACGGCTTCTCACCCGTATGCGTACGCTCGTGGTTCTGAAGAACGTGCTTGTATCCAAAGCAGCGGTTACAAGTGGGACAAGTGAACACCTTGTCTCGTGGTCCCCCATTCTGACCTCCTCCACTTCCTGGACTCGTCTGACTCTTCAAGCTGGTAATAGTATTGTTGTTATTGTTGTGAGGACTTGTGCTACCACTGTCTCCTCCCTTCCGCCCTGACTTTGGGGTGCTTGGAGGAAATGCATCGAAAATGAAGGGTTGGATGATACTCTCATTGATGGTCATCATTGGCTCCTTCTCCACCACCACTACTTTTGCATCCTTCAACATTGGAAGCTCATTTTCTGATGAGGAGACAATCCCTTCATTTAGCAGCAGCATGTTTCCACGGTTACGTTCTGTCTTGGCTGGTTTGCCATTCTTCTTATTGTTTCCGGATCGCTTCTGCTTTTGAATGCTGCCATTCTGAATGTTCTTGTTATTCTTGGCGCTCACCTCCTCACTATTCCCATTCTTTTTGCTCTTGTTGCTGCTTTTATTACTGCTGTTGGTCTTGTTATTTGAGCTTTTATTGCTTCCAGTGCTCACCGTACTGTTTGGAGTCGAGCTGGTCGTTGATGTGATCTTCTTATCGTCACTATTAGCCACCCAGCTAGACAAAATATCAAGCTGCGCCTGGTTTGGAAGCGTTGCTCCAGGCAATCCTGGAAAAGCTGTGGTCGGCGCGGTCGCTGGTAAATGATGGAAGAGATTGCGTTGATGATGCAAATGAGGTTGCAAATGATGCTGATGACTTGCCGGTTGAAGAGCGAGTGGAATAGGAATTGGAAGTTGGAATCGGGCACCTGATGTCAACTGACTATTCGCATTGGCAGCGTTCGCTGCTACAAGACTGGCCAAGAAATGATTGGTGTAGATTGGATCCAAGACAATGCCTGCTTGTGCATTCATCAGGGAGAGACCTGTGTGGTGGTGGTGATAAGGTGGAGAGGGAATTGAGGAAGTCACCAGATGATGAAGCTCCTGATCTCGGAGCAACTTTTCAGACGAGGGCGATGACAGATGAGGACTTGGTGATGAATGAAGAAGTCCTCGGGTTGTGGTAGAACCCTGATCTCCATGTTCCTTCATAACGACGCTGGGGATACTGCTGGCGCAGAGTGGAAGAGGTCAGATGGGGGTAACCGGCCAGATTTGGCTTGATCTGTGGCGAGTGCAACTTGTCGTCACTCAGCTTTCCTGTAACACAACAAAAAGAATCACTGAAAAATTTGCACATTAATTATAATTATTTCTCAATCACTTTCAATATCACAATTAGCCCAGCTATCAACTATTATTTTCTGCCTTACGTCTAACATTCTAAACAGCAGACCACAGCAAATACTCCTCTGCACCAACTCAACTCCCAAGTGGAACTGATTGCAGACGACGAACACGCAATATTCCTCTGACCTTTTTTTAAGCGAAAGAAAAGATCTCTGAAGCTACGAACAACTTGAGGATGTGATCAAGAAGAAAAGAGACCTCTGCTTTGTCATTGCTTCTCTGTTATGTCACCGAAGACACAGAAAGAAACCCTTTTTCCTGTTTCACGGGTAAAAGAAATAATCTTTCCTGACTTTTACACTCCACACAGGTTATTATGTAACAAGAATCTATAATAAATGACAGGGAACGGAATGCCAGATAGGATATCAGGGAACAAAACGAACAAAAAGTAAGAGAGCTGAGAACAGAGCAACTCTTTTCTTTGTCCAAAGGGCACATGTACCCTTTCACACTCTTCTACTTCTCACCTCCTCTTCTTCTTCAGATTCCCATTGAAATTTTCGCCGAGGAAAAAGGTCTTCTCCGAGATTTTGTGAAAAAGAGTAAAAAGGGATAATGAACAAGAGTCAGAAGAGAATTTTTGTTGAGCGGGTATTACAAACACGGAAATGTACTTTACGAAGTAATAAGTTACGTATTAAAGATACGAATTATGTAATCGTTACCACTTGGCTATTTTTGTTGCTCAATCGATATTTGAAGTGTGTTTAATTGTGGATAAGCGGGAATTTCAAATATAAATGAACGTTTTCATCATATTTTGATTTTTATTGAGGTGAGGCATCTTGTCTACGATTACCCCGTGTTTGTACCTTTGGATTCTCAAAAGCTGTTTTAGCTATTTTAAGCTTTGCACATTTACATGAATTCCTTTACCGAGCAAATTTTTGCATCCTAAACCAATGAAGAAATCGATTTGATGAAGGTTGACAGACAAAAACAAGCAATTAATTTAATCTCCAATTATGAATCTACGTCGTAGTTTTATGATGCATGCGAAAAACATAAAAATAATTTGCATTCAGAATAAAGTATGTATTTTTGCTGCTCAAAGCAACAACTTATTTGAAAAGTTGAAATTATTTATTGAACCAGAGTGAAGCCTTTCGTCTTCGCATATTTTTTCAGTTCATATTCTTATCACCCGTGCATTCTTTCAAAAAGTGAAGCTGAGCTTTTACATTATTTGCCTATCAGCAGCAGCCGCCTGCTGCCTCCTACGACGCTATTCTTGATGCCTTTTTTTCTCGCTCTACTCGCAGACCAGGAATGAAACAAGAAACGGAGTAGAAACAAAGGAAACTGAAGATTAAACGGAATAACCGGTGATCCGATACGCAATACGTAACTACTTTTGGTAGTAGTTTATGGCCTGGCCTTACGTGAGCCGGCTACTTTACTCGTTGCATCATCCGCCTCTCAACCCAGCAAACCGTTATGTTGTTTACGTTGTCCACAAAAGATGAAAATGCTCTAAAAAGTTTCAAATATCACCCTCGCCACCACTACCACCACCACACTCAAGAGAGCACAAAAATACCCCATTATATCCTATCATTATTATCATTTACCCAAAAAACCAATTCCAAGTTCCTGGAAAAATGACAGACTACAGTTACTACTTATTCCTTTCACTCTTGAAATCATCGCCTCAAAAAAATAATATTCTTTTCTTAGACGACATGTTATTATGTATTTTTTTGTTTTTCTTCCAGTTAAAATCTATCGCATGGGTAACGGTAATTGACGAGGATTGGCGTACAAGGCGAAAAAACAATATTCGATATCAATGAAGAGATGGAATACCTCCCACACAAAAATAGTATCATATTTTCTATATATTTTGATGAAGTATTGGTTGCATTCAAAACAGTAAATTTGTTAGCGGTCTCCCACACTCTTTTGTTTTTTAAGGAAATAGAAGGGAAAAATATAAAAAGTCCACTTCTTTATTATATTTGTTCATACATTTTATCATTGTCAAGTTCAAGTTCATCATAAGAAAACCAATTCACTCGACAGTTTATCCTCACATTATGGAACGTCAAATGTGTACGTAATGTGTGTGTAGGTATGTACATAAAAAATATTTGTTGATCATTCATCTTCTTTTTAGCTAGAAATGCATACGTAATAGTCCATAATAAAGTAGAAATGCCATGTAGCAATTGTTGCATGCAATAATAAAATAACGCTCAAAGTTTCAACAAAAGAAGAGCGGAGAAACCGGGGAAAAGTAATCTCTGAAAAAAATATATATTCATGATCATAAAAATGCACTGGTGGTTTGGTTTTTCGTTAGATATTTTGGAAATCTCGAGAAAAATAAGGGAATCTCAGCCATAATATTTGAGCGAGCGGTAAAGTGAATTTTAATCCAGTCCATAAGACATAATCCATCCCATATCTACCTTGTTAGGTACATGTACACACATAGAGAGAGCAATTCTCTTTGAGTATCCCTTAGAGACCCTTATTTTTCCTTTTTTTCTTCTTCATCTTCTTATTTTCGTAATTCTACTCACTCCTTCTCTCTCCAGCCAGCATAATAAGTATTGCCAAAGTACCCAACGCAAAACTGATCTACGATGTGTGCATATCCCTACCGTAGCCTGTAAACTGGAAGAGACTTAATGAGGAGACTACTGGACCCTTAAAAATCTCTCTTTATGCAAGATCATGCAACACATTATTATTCCTATCATTATTATTGTTATTATGCAACGAGTGGTAGTAGACATACAAGTAAAAAAAAATACCACTACTAAACTGAGATTTTTTTCTATAAGAAAAAAAGGTTTTTCTCTCTTTTTTGACTGTTGCTTCATGTTTCCCTTTTGCTGGCTTTGCTTTTGTACTTATTTATGCAGAAAAGATTTAAAGAAAAAGGGAAAAAAGAGGTTAACAACAGAAGCAACAAAACTGACGACAACCAGGAGCAGTGGAGAAGCAACAACAACAAATTTTTTTTTTCAAATATCTCAAAAAGTTTTGTGGGTATATCTTTTATGAGCTGTACTTTTTGAAAGGATAAGACTGAGAAGAAGAAGTAAAAAAAGAAGAAAAGATGTTGCTACTTCCTTACTGCCTATATCTTTCAAATATCCTATCTTAATGGATTCCATTCTATTCTTCGTATCCTTCTCCTCTGCTCCCATTGTCATCCTTTTGAACTCTTCTACACTGTGTCCCGTCTGTGCTCCTATTCTTCCTTATTTTTTTTCAGGGTAGACAGCAAGATGAAATATTTTTGTTTGAAAAGGAGAGAACATTACTTAACATTATGTAACATTAAGTATTCAGCGTGCAGCACTGCGCCCCCAATAAAATTTAAATGGAAGCCTTTAACTGAGCTAACATTTGTTTTTTTTCTGGATATATATTTTATGTGCTTATCTGTAAATTTCTGGAGCAGCAAGAAAGAGAGAGATAAGACTAAGAGTGATAAGTTTTGACTCCCTTTCTCATGATCACTTTTTTCCACGAAATTTCATGCTTTGAATTTTTAACGAGGTAATCAATTCAAAGATTCAAGTGGGAATCTAGAAGCCATTTATTTGTTCATTTTTAAATATTTGCATTTCTTGTCGTCTTGCCGTCAGAACTGCCACTCTGAACCCATTTTATTCTCATTATCTTTTCATCCTTGCCCCCGAGTGTGAGATAATGCCGCATTTAATAATGATAATAGGCAATAATAAGAGATGCTTGTCTGCTGGTTTGTCTTCCTTTCAATCAAAAGTCAAATATGACAAACGGAAAAGCAGCGAAAAATCAAAGCAACAAGAGGACTGCTTATGTGGCGTGTCGTCGTCGTGTGTGTGGTTATGTAATGAACTTTCCGCCGCTTCCTTTTTCCTACTTGGCAACATGTATGGAACAGCTAAAGGATCAAAGATGAGAACAAAAAGTGACAAAGATGACAGGCAACCCTTTTATGAATATGAAATGAAGCAGAACAGAACTTACTATTAGGAAGGAAGAATAGAGAACACCATCAAATGACATGTTTCTTTTTTGTTGGGACTGGAATGAGTGAGATGAGGAGAATCTTTTTTTTCTGTTTGTTCTGCACTCGCTCTCTTTCAAAACTTGCAGCCCTTTCATCATCATCATCATAACCATTCTTTAATGGGATCATATATGGATCAATGGAGATGATGGTGAAAAAAAGGGTTATTATTTGCCGAGAAGAAGAGGCTTACACGCTTATGATTGTTGTTAGGACAACGACGATTAGCACACTTGACTGGCTAACAACAACAAACAAGATGAAAACATGACAACCCTTTTATTCCTCATCATCCCTTTCATTATAAGCCCACTTATCATTTTTGTTCGCATATTACATTATGCTAATGGCATAACAAAAAGGGTAAAAAAGGGTTCTCCTGTCATAATTTCAACAAGTTGGATTATTAGAAAAAAAGGAAAGAAAGTCTCCGCTACAGATACTAAACTTGCCTGAGAATTCTCATGAGAACGAGATGAACTCTCGTTGAGCTGTTGCCTGCTCAACGCCATTGATCTTCAAAAGAAAAAATGAAAGAAAGAAGACCTGTTCTTTTCTCTAGTCTCTCTAGCACCATCGCCATGTTTACATTTTATTACATCATAACCCTTTCTTTCCTCACGTCATTATCATCATCATCATCATTGCCATCACCACCATACGATAAAAAGGGTTCAAGACAAACAACCTGTTCCTTTCCTTCGTTCTTCACGGCAAACTAGGTCATTTCTCCCTCGTAATCCATACACCTCACATAAAAATATGAAATGAAGTAGTCTATCCTATTATGCATTGTCATCACCTTATCTCATCTCTCCCATATAGCACAACAAAACAAAAAAGGGTTGTCGTACTTTTCAGTGGGTACAGGTAGCAAACGACAAGGTCATTGTCATGTTCTACAACAAACTTTAAAAAATAAGTGGATATTACCCTCAAGTAATAAATTACCTTTTTTAACGAACAGCTATAACGGTGGTGACAACTGCACTCTGGAAAATCCCCTTCGTAATCGTCGTAATCTCCCGCTTGACTCCTCTGCAGAGATGATAATGATGCTTGTGCATGCGGGCAGCAGCACTAATGGTATTCTTTTTAAATCCGGTGTTCTGATTTGAATTTCTTATCGGAAAATGATGACAATTTTAATCTTGTAGTCTTCCGTCATGAACTTTTCTCGTAGCAAACACGTATGAATTAAATGTCTCTACGTTTCCAGCTTAATTTTCTGTTTTACGCAATAATAATGATACTATAAAATCCACAATTTTGATACGATCCTCGTCTAATTGCTGACTCACAAAAATTTTCTCTAGTTAGCTGTTTGTTAGTACTATATGGTACATACAAAATATAGTATTGTTTTACGATGTGCAGGTATTGAATTGACTTAGTTTTGTGTGTGTTTAGGAACTAGCTGGAAGTGAGGTGAAATTGGTGAGCAATGTTTTTTGCTGCGTTACTTGTTTTTTTTTTTTGTGTGGAATGAATAGATTTTCTTCAGGTCACTCGTAGTAGTACAAGCTAATATACTATTTTTTTCTAGTCTAATCAATCATTATTTTTGTTCAGTATTCCACGTGCTAAAATTTTCATGACAAAAAATTGCTTTCTTTTTACATGAGCTAGATTCTTGTGTATTTGAATAGGAATTAATTGAAGGAACTATTTCTCAGTCCAGGTTCACTAGAGACACGACAACTTCTACAACACTGTCGTGTCATTTCTATAGTCACTTTTTTCTAAGCTCGATAGATTTTAGTCACGGAAAATTTCCCCATTTGAAATAATCACGAAGAAAGCTGAAATCCACTGTAACGGCACCGGCTACTTCTCAAAGAGAAGCTACAAATGTCACAAATTTTCTCTCCAGCAGCAGCGTCACAACGACCTCTTCGGGTCACGTGCCCTTTCACAACTTTTCCTTACAAGATCAACTCATAAGAAGGAAATAAATTGGTTAACTGTCAATATAAAATGGTCACAACAAAGCTTTCAAACAAAATTGTCACTTTTGCGGCAACAAAGAGAGAGAAAAAACGATTAACAAGCACAAAGATCCACAATGTATTGTTTTTAGCTGTTTTATTCCAAAAAGATAGTCTGACTAAAAAAGGAGATATAGTATTTATTGTGGAAGAAGGGGGAGGACTGCCACTGCCACCGAGCGCAACTGGACTGGAGGGCTTCTCTGTGGTGGTTGATGGTGGTGGAGTGGACATACACGGCTATTTAACATCTACAAACTAAAACTCCGACTGTCGCTGCTGCTGTGTGCGTAGAATGTGCGTAAAAGTGTAAGTGCGTTCGTTACTGTATGTGTGAATTCGTTGAGCTCTCCGTGAACACTGACTGAGAAGAGGGAGTCTCGACCCTATCAACTAGCAGCAACTTTAATACAGCATTTCAAAAGAGAAGCCGATATCACACTCACATGAAGCATAGCTATGAGTCGCTCTTGCAGTGAGATCCCGTGCAAGTGTGTACTAGAGTTCTGGAGAGATGAGTTTTAGGTAGGTAGGCACACACACACTTTTTGGGCTCATGTCTGCATTTATTGAGATAGGGCAAAGGAATTCCATTTTTTCCATTCCAGAGAGAAACAAGGAAAAGAAAAGCAGTGATGGTAAATACCAACCAGTTTAGTTGAGTCAACCCAAACCTAGCTTAACTTTCAAAGATGAAAAAAAACGAGTAGTAAAAAGTAAAGGAGAGAGTTGGGCTTGTGTGTGTGTGTGCACAAGTAGTAGTAGTAGCAAACAACGTTACCTTATCATCAGCAACCACCATCACCATTATCATCGAAATCCTTTTTTCCCCTTTTTACATTTATACTTCTTCCATGACAGGGAATGTTCATAATATGACACTTTACAGAGAAGATTTTCATCATTAAATGAAAGTTCTGACCAGAGACATTAGCCATGAAAACTTTAGAAAAGGTGGAATCCTTTCCTTTTATCAATGTTGCAGGCTATGCTCCTATGAACGACCCCACCAATCTTTCCATTTTATCCAACAAAAAGGCCTATCTCAACCCAACCCCAATGGCTCATAATAAAAAAGGAAAAGATGAGAGAAAAAACCAAGTAGGAAGTGAGGAGGAAGATGAGACGCGTTTACTTTTGCTGTAATATCAAGCACTATTCTATATTCGTATACAATCAGACATAATCCATACGATATATGTACATTTACATGGCATATTATAGTAACTTGTGTAGGGTAAGTATATCATCAGTGAATGCAGTAGTATAGAAGGCATAACAAAACGACAATGTATGGAGAGGAAAAAAAATCTCTTCAATTTTTCATGAATTGCATGGCATTGCCATTACCACCACCGCTGCTCTCTCTTCAATTTTTTCTCTCGTTTCGACCCTTCCCCTTTCTTCATTTTTTTTCTGGTTGTCGTCTACCCAACATAGAACACAGCAACCTTACGTAATGTTACGTACGTATGCACATTATTCGAGGGAAAAATTCAGGATTTCAGAACTTTGCTAGGTTTCAAATCTATTTTGCTTCTTGCTTGCTTCAGCTCTCTCTCTCTCTCTTCTGCGTTTACATAATAAATCCAAAACGTAAAAGCTCATTACATCTTTACTGGCGAACATGATCACAGCTTTTTTTGTGGCAAAGTGAATTTGGATAGAAAGGCAATAATAATGACGCATAAGACAACAATGCCTTAAAAACGTTATTTTGTCGCATTTAATTTTTTTAAATCAACCAATCTATGTATACCTTAGAATCCAAGTTTTATTCTTATCGAAGAAGGAATGATTTGAGAGTGACTGGAAAATGGTTTCTTATGATCATGTTGTTCGTGATGATGATAAAACAATGCTACAGAACTCTGAAATCTGTACCATGACTCATGAAATATTTTTTTGAAATAGGCCTTGCATAATTTTACAGCTTCTTTTGTCTTTGATTTGAAGGAACAACTGATAATTTTTGAATTTTTGTGAAACATCGACTTTACACTGACTTGTTTTTACTTTGGTCACGTAAAGGATCCTCATTTTTAGGTGAGGCGAAGGACTGAGTCATTTCACTGAGTCATTCCGCAACCTATGACCGCCATCCTCATCAGACCACACTGATCTTCAACGTCCAACACGCTGCAATGCAATACCCTAACAGAACGCGATAAAGTTTAAGCATTAAACTTAAATTTTTATCATTGCGAAGATGAACATCACTGAGCCGTGCCATCACCAGTTTTATCTTCTTTCTCAAAGAAATCTCAGTAAATGACATGACAAGGCAGACATCCATTCTCCATCCTCATCTTCCTTGTCACTATATGATTGCTATTATTTTTATTATTACATATCATTGCTCCAATAAGTAGCATTAAATGAATCTTCCCTTCATTCCGGAACAGAGATAATATTCAACATTTTAGAACTACATATTTGCGTTCATGCTTGGCTGAGTGGACTTGGACACTTGGACTTGGACTTGTGCTCCCTTCACTGTTCCTCACATCTCATCTCTTTCTCGCTCTCCGTTCAATCAAATCAACGCACAATGGGAGAAGAGAATGGCATTGTTATTGTTGCGTGATGCCTTCCTTTCATTTTCCATCATCTTCTTCTTCTACTTCTCCTGCATTCTCTCTTGTTTCGCTTTATTTTTTTTGTTTGTCACACACTCGAATGGACTCAAGAAGAGATCCCTCAAACCAGCAAAACTGCACAACAACCAAGAACAAGAAGAGGGAACGGCAAAGAAGGACGAAAAAAATATCATGTATGCAACTGGAAAGGTTTATCTATTTTTTTAAAAGTAAAAAATACACAATAAAAAGAATAAGACGAACCCGAAAACTAAAATGAGCATGATGAGTGTGCATTCTGAGATCGAGAGTTGAAATGAGATGAATGCAAAGATGTGCTTCTTTTTAATTCCTTCACGAGCGTTTTTCATGGAAATCCAATAATAGCTGTTGTTGTTGTGGCATACCAGTAGATAATGTTCTTCAAGATGAAGAAACTGTTGACTGTGTGGGTATAGCAGATGTCTCGAGAAAAAAACTACCCGCAGTGGTACCGTACGACTCATTCGTGATGTAACATTGTCCATTTTCTATGAATGGTTTGTCTAAAAGAAGGAGAGGGAGAGAGAGAGAGAAAAAAAACATATATATCTTCGAAAATCTCCCAGGATTTTCCATTTTTGTATCGAAAAAAGAAGCAAGACAAGAGCGAGAAGAAATCCTTGAAGAGCAGTTTCTTCTCCCCGTTGACGGCGAATGAGTGACTAAGGTTACGTCACCAAAAATCATCATGGAATAGAAGGAAGAGGAAGAAAAAAAGACCACCGACTTTATCCAGTCATCAGAAGATCACTCAGAAATAAAGGACTTTTTTTCTTTGCATTTTTTTGGAAAAGAGATGATCATGACATAGGAATGAAAGAAATCCTTTCTGTCAACTATCTCAACAATCAATACGATATAACATGCTGGTATGCATATATAGCTCGTCTTTCACTGCAAAATATGTATCCACCTTTTTTCATGATTTTTTTCACGTATTTTTAGAATAAAAGTGGAAAGGATGAGGATGGGGGTAAAAAGAATTTAAGGGTAAAAAAGTGTCACTGCTGAGCACTATAAAGAGTAGAAGTGGTGGTGATGGTAAAAGGGTAGTTTTTAGGGAAAGAAGAGAGAGGCATTGTTGAAATGAAGCAACAAAACCGTTACTATGACTGCAGCAATTGTGACCAACACCATGTCAGTGTGTTAAGAGAAAACACAGAATGGAGCTCTCACACCACGCAGAGTTGAAAAATATTGAAATATCGCAGTAGTGTTGTTGGTTTTTGTTGCTGACGAGGAACTTTGATGGAGGAGAGGAAGGGATGAATGAAAGGATCATCAGATCATCATCGTCATCGACGTCATTACGTAACAAGACCATTTTACCATTTTTATTACAAAAAAATGTTACTCCACACACATAACAAGGGAGTAGGGTTTAACACTACATCATCCATACCATCATACACAATATATCGATGTAATGTTTCTTCCTCCTCTCTTCTGATCGTGATCTCATCTGCACACCAAAATTATAATTTTTTTGCTGCTGCTTCTACTCTCCTGCAAAAAAAGAGGAATGGGGTGGAAAGTGTGGAAAACGAGATTTTTTTTGTTAGCAGAACAGCCTATATAGTAGCAAGCAGTATATCTGCATATTATTATACTCATTATGCTGGGTAACTGGCGAGTATGATTATAACATTCCTATCATCCTCATCCCGGTTCCTGTTTCACTTTTTACCCGGTTTAATTCCGACAATAAGCCGAGCAGCCCTTTTCCAGGGGACTAGGCGATTAAAGATGAAATTGCGTTTTGGATGTTGAAAAAAGAGTTTACTGCTATCAACATGAAGTCTCATATATCTAAATGTTTGTATTGTGCAATGTGTCAGATTTATAAATATTATAAAACATGTAAAACACACGGAAAAATATTTTTTGTACGTAAGTGCGGTAGTCAAATGGAAATGGCTGTAGTAATTTTTAAAAGACATAAATTTGGTTTAATTTTCATTTATGAAAACAGCGGTTTTAGAAACCAAACTAATGTAATGGCTCGTGCCAAGGAATTCGAAGCCTTTCGCTTTTCCAACAGTTAAGCTTCTATATATGCTTGGAGATTGCTTGTCTCGCTCCTTTTCGGCTTCCCACATGAACTAGAGGTCTGACTGTGAGTGCGTATCAAAAAAATGAATCAAGACCTCATGCCGTGGTGAGTGGAGAAGTAGCTCTGCTCAGCCTCTACCACTCAACACCAGACCAGAGGCAAGCTGAAAATAGATCCAAAAATCCAGATCAGATATTATATGCGCTTATATAAAAAACAAAATCCGTCTAACAATCAGATGCATGCATCCCTCACACTTTTCTTTGAAAAAAGCAGCCAGGCATTTTAGAGCACGCGTCTTCTCCTCGGCCTTCTAAGCAGAGACCAACAAGCCACTTGAATAAAATCTCTCCTCGTCTCCCCTTCTCCTTTCTTCGACTTTTTTTAGAATTATGAAGAAAAAACGGTCATCATGATGGATTCACTTGCACTCTGCTTTAAAAAACCTTTCTCCTTGTGACACTCAAATTGACATCCTACAATTTCTCTACATATGTGTCACCTTGGCAGCATATTATTTATTTCGATCGATGGATTACACAATAATTGGGCACTATAGCAACCTGACCAGTACCAATATCGGATTTTCTGTTAAGTAATCGATGGGAGCTCAAATTTCCAACAAAAAAGTAGACAAAATGCGTGATCCCTTGAGAGCTCAGAGTGAGCCAGCAGAACAATGCGTATGGTGTTGCGTGCATTGCGTAACAGTGCGTACACTTTTGGATTTAGTGATTTAGGTGGAATGGAGGTGCTACTGCTGCTGCTCATGTCTCCAGTGACCATCGAGGTGCATCCTCACTTTTCATACAATTATCCCTTCTTCCTTCCTCCAACCTTCTGACTCACACCATCATCTCATCATTTGAAAAAAAGTGAAATTGGATCATTGTCACGATGACGATCCATAGATGATGATGAGAATGATGAGATGGTGGGGGCATTCAAGCGGATAGCGTCGCTAATAAGGAAACGTGAAGGAGTATAATATCGGCGGCGCATTTACGCACACTTCCTCCAACACAGCTGCTGAATCCATATAAACCATTCGTATGCTTTCTTTCGCCTCATCAATAAATTATTCAACTGACACTCTGACTCCAAAAACAGTTTCCTTTCTCCGTCCATCCATCTCCTCCAGGAGGACAGAAATACATAAATTCTCCAGAGTTTACACTACACACTTTTTCTTTTCCTCCAAAAAGAGTTTCTTTTCTTTCTCTCTTTTTTTTACATCTCTAGCCCATTTTAAATGTGAGTGACCCTCACTCCATGCATTGGTTCGATACCACGCAGATAAGTGTAGAGAGATCCTACTGCTGGACCACTGTGGACTCACCAGTCTGCACTCAACTGAACTGAAGTAAAGTGGCCATTAAAATGGAGAAAGAAGAGATGCCGAAGAATGCAATTGAGTTTGTAAGCATCATAGATGGAGTTGAAGTTTTTTTTCGAGTATACAGAAGGGAATAAATCTCTCTTGATTTTTTCTCCTTTGCTTTTTTCGAATGGTGATGGAGGCGATGATGAATGTTGCTGGAGAAAATATGTAAGATTCGCATAGGAAAACACATAACATTGAGCATTCTAGGAAGGCAGGAGGCAGAAAGTGTATTCTCCAGAGTTTTGACAGGCCACGAGGAAAAAAAAGAGAAAAGGGGGAAGAGGAAGAGAAAAGAGGATCAAGACTAGGAAAAAAAACACATAAAAGTTTTTTCCCTAAAAAACTTATTTTTACAGAAGAAAAAGTGCATTCCATGCAGTGAACGAGAGAAATAGTCTCCCCCTTTTATTTTCAGAATATGAGAGAGAGGAGTAAAGTGGATGGAGGAGTTAGGAGTTGTCGGACGGAAGGGGAAAGTCGTTTATTGCAGTGCAGTGAAATGCATTGAAATGCAGTGCAATGCAATGATAACCCGCGACATAACGACGAATGAAGGAGTAAAAAAGGGAAAAAAGGAGAGAGAGGGCGAGAAAGAGAATATGCTTTGAGGAGATGTGTTTTGTTGGTTAATGCTCCTCCATTCGGACGAATGACTAGACTATAGGATGTCGGCGGACCACCATCAACGAAGCGGCCAGGCGAGGAGGGGTTGCTTGCTTCTTCCTTCGAAAGCCAAGCTCAAACAACTTGTGCAGCAGTAGTAGTGAAATGGAGGCTTTCCAAAGGAGGAAAACAAGATGGAGAGAAAAGGAGGAAAAAAATGTGGAATGAGAATGACATTAGCAGGAGCAGCAACAACAACAACACGACACATATCCCACGTACAAGGAAAGCAAGGGAAAAAACTATGGAAACCCATCTTTTTCCTCAAAGACACTGAATTAAACTGAAGACATAGAAAAGGGAATATATTTGGGTTGTAAGTTGGGGTGTTTATCAAATTCTACTATGACGATTCTCTCTCTCTCTCCTTCCATCGTTATACCATCATCGTATCACCTTTCTTTCATATTATCAGAGAGAAGCTGTATATATATACGTACCTACTCTCCTAACAAGAAAATGCAGGAATAAAATAGGGAAAGATGTTGCATGGATGGATGGATGGACGGGTAGGGGACACCATTTACAGCAACAGCAATTATTCCACTTTCTTTATCACTGAATGTGCAGCAACCAAAATGGAGGCATGTCGCCGTTACTAGACTGACTGACGAGGTGTACGAGAGTATATACATAGCTTGTTGCCAGAAGGAAACAAGGCGAGGCATATGCCCGGAATAAATGGATTGAGTAAAGAATGAGAAAAAACAAAGAAATAGAGACTGATTTGACGTTCACCAGATATGCTTCCGAGTTTCTCTCCCCTTCCATCCATCTCGAAATCCATGCATGTGTATAATGCATAGGTGGAAAAGTCTAGATATCGTACATCCGTGCATAGTAAAGTCTTACTTCAAGCATAAACCTCCCCCTGGCGACAAACGTAACCTTGCCCTCCACTACTCCAATCAACCTGCTCATTTCTCTTAATCAAAGCCCCAGTGCTCTACTACTACAGCCCTTTTGCCGCACAGCTTGCCTATTGCCGATTCCAATCAGAAAATCCGGCAACACGCCCATTCACTAAGCCACTTGTAGCAAGTTTGGCAGAGACAGTTAATTAATTAAAATCAAGATCAAGAACAGGTAGATTGTCCAATCACATATATATAAACCTAGAAACACCTTTCCCTATTTATTTTATCCGTTGATGAGCTCACTATAAACCAACGGGTCGTCGGTACATGAAAAGGAACAAAAGCAATGAGTCTTGTCATGGCATGATGTAATCTCATATGAAATGAACTGCATCATCTCGAGCAATTCTCAACTGCACAATTGATCGAGTGTTTGAACAGGAATTAGCAAAGTGGAAATACTATATCCTTCATCCTATCATCATCTTCTGCTCCGAGCAGTAAACCAACATGGATCAACTCAATTCCAGATTTTCTCTTATTGTTTTGCTGACCGTTGCCTATGCGCTCTCCTGTTTTATTTATGTAGATGCTGATTGAATGATGAAAGGGAGCACAGGGAATTCCGCTCAGGAGAACGAGTAAGTATCCATTTTAATCTGCGTGCTGCTCAAGTGCTCAGAACTCCGCTCTCAAGTACCAAAGTACCCTCTGTTTGCTTTCCGGCCATTCACATATCATTATGATTACATATTATTATTATTATTTCTCCTGATGAATTCCACTTGGTTCAACAATTTTCCTGAGGTCTAGAGTAAAGCTATAGATGTGCGGCGATTTTCTGTGATGGACAACCGTGCTATGACAATAAACAAGCGGAATCAATCATGGAACTGGTATGCCACCCATATTATTTTAACGACAAACTTGAATCAACGACGAGAGCTAGCAGCTGCGCTGGTGCATTTGCTCTCCTTGGTTCCTGCTCCCTGACAACCGTATCATCAAACAAACTTTTTAAAAGTGCACACAAATGGAGGGCAACCGCTATTAAAATGATAGGACGCGACACGAGCCGCTGGTTTTTTCTAATATTGTAAAACGTGCATCAATGTCCTCAAGAAACAAAAAACTCTACAACAACAACAGCAAAACTACATCAAAAGTCCTCCCTTTATTTATTCGGGATAGTGGAAGTGCATATTGAAATAATAGTCGTAATGATAAGTAGATCCTTCAGCATTCTGTTTTTTTATCAGCAACATCGTCACATACAGATATAAATACATACAGATACAAATGAGTGGAGATAAAGCATGAAATAAGAAACTAAAAGTTTATCAAACTGATTTGCTGACTATA
>JAQIXW010000421.1:0-31477 GCA_034700685.1 Willowsia buskii
TATGATTCGGCAAATATACGTATATATTTCTTTATTAATCCGTACCGTAAAACTTTCATATATTATAGATAATTAATAATAGTATACATTTCGCTATTAAGGTTTGTATTACAAAAAGTTTAAAATGCCTTTTTACATTTCCAATTTCTTTCTCATTATAGGCCCCACCCAACAAACTAACCATGTCTTAGCAATATTCATAGAATTTCATTTCATATTTTCTCTTAAACTAAATTTATCTTTGTATTCAAATCATCATACAGCATAAAAGTAATAATATCATCATCACTTTACACAAAATTTCTTGTTTTTTTTTCAAGGCCAACAAACTGGCCGTGATTTTTCTGTTACAAATAAGCAAAGTATTACACATTATTTAGTTGACGTACAAAATCCATTATACAAACAAATTAATTTATACAGATATTTTTGTTGCAGCTGCAATACATTTATTTTTCCTTAGTCAAATTTTGTTGTTTTGGCGGATGACAAAAGGAGCAGAATGATTTTTGATTTTGTTGATTAATTTTAGGCAAGAATTATGATAAGCTCACTAAAAGCAATTTTACTTTTGTATGAAGGAATTTTCGAAGATTGAGTGGATTGACTGTGAACACATACATCATCATAGCTAGAGCTCCTTATAAAACTTAAAATGTTTTGAAAGGATTGATATAATTAACTCTAAATTAGTTGTGTTTTAAAACTATTGTTCCCGACGAAAAAAGAAAGAAACTTGTTGATAGCAAACATACATTATGTATTTGTAAATATCTTTAACACGGCAGCTGAATCTTTTGTGTTTTTATTCAAATTACTTTTTATAACAATTAACAGTAGTGTCTGGATAAAAAGCAATTTTTTTATATGTGTTTTCTTTATAATGTAAAATTATGTAAAGAGACTATGGATGGCAAAATAACCCACTTATCCAAACCAGTTTGCTAAAGAATATTAATATTCTATGTATGTACGTTATTAGATCTTTCTGCTAAGCCAAGTAAGATTCAATTCTAAATCTACATCCCTAACTCTTTATACATATTTATAACTCTTTTTTAATCTTGCTTTATAATTTTACTTCGGAATCCGTGAAAATATTTTCATTAATAAAATCACAAGCAGTCAGCCCCACTAACCACTGACATTTCCGTATCAAGGGCAGTAATAAGATCTGGTCCATCGAGAAGTGGCTGTGAGTTCAGAGGAGCGTTCACCTCACAGTCAGTATTCGTCAGCTCTACCAATGCACTTGGCAACTCTAAAAACCCTGCACCAGGAAGATTGGCAGTACCACCAGCAGTTTGTCCACCTTCTTCGTTCGCAAACCGGTTGGAAAGCAACCCGCCGCCATTTGATAGAAGCTTCCCAACAAAATTTCGCTAAAATGCAAAAATAAAAAAGAATTGGATTTTGATTTCACATCTTGAAAGTTCGATTTGTGGTGTGGCGGCACAAAATAATTGGCTCTTTACCTTTCGCGAAGCTGCTGCATTATGATGACTTGCTGGGGCGATTAGCCTTCCGCTCATTATTAAGGCTTGCAGCACCATTGGATTCATTAAAAGCTGTCGATACCTTTGTAGCTGACGTTGACGCTGTTGCAAGAGTTGCTGCTTTTGTTGCTGCTGTTGCGGATTCTGTTGATTACCTGCAGCAGCGTCTTCAGTATCCATAAGAGTTTGTGTGCCGGTCGTCGCCAAGTTAAATGTTTTACTGAATGATTGCTGTTGCTCCACCTGAGAAACTGGTGAAGGTAGAGTTGGAGCTTTCCATGGTGGCTGGGTTGGAG
The DNA here is from genome assembly GCA_034700685.1 of Willowsia buskii. Taxonomy (NCBI): domain Eukaryota; kingdom Metazoa; phylum Arthropoda; class Collembola; order Entomobryomorpha; family Entomobryidae; genus Willowsia; species Willowsia buskii. The sequence goes on from JAQIXW010000421.1 coordinate 1,793, forward strand.
TCACACTGGCCACTTGAAGCCAAGCTTTTGTATCTCTTTCCCCGTCTGTATAATTTCGCTTGGCCACTTTGCAAGGATGTGGTGCTTCATTTAGCATTTCAGGTGGTAAGACACCATTGTTATCATATCCCGGGTCAGGACTGCCGCTTGCCATATACTTTAGTTTCCCTACATTTGGGCTTTCCTGTGGCGTGGTTAGTAATCCAAATGGTGGGACAAAGGAGGACGATGTCGATGGGTTAGTTCCGCCACCACATCCGTCCAATTTTAAAGCCCCCAATGCGCCTGCCGTACTGCCATCTATTAGATTTATCAGGTGAGGTGGGCTTGAAGGTGCTCCAATTTCATCAAGACATCCACTTGGAGAGAATAGTGTTTCGTGAAAGTCGGAAACCATTGGGAATCCCGAAAAGGATTCATCATCATATCCCCCTCCCGCTTTGCTCTTGTGTGATGAGGCACCTGCTGTCCCACCTCCTCCCCCTGCAGTTTGCCCACCGTGGTTGTCTGAATAAAAGGTGGAAAATATATCTGAGCTCATGAAATCCATGCGTGATGGTGAAGGCGATGAGGACTCGGGTGATTCTGGAGATGATGTTTTGAATGGAGAGAGAAGTAATGGATCCGTTGAGGAAAGTAAGGTGGGATCTGTACTGCGCAGGAGCAATGGGGAATCGCAACTGTGATTAGAATTGCCAGGCAAGCTGTCCAAAATCACGTCTTCCTTCACAAGCGGACAGATATCAGTGGTAGCCATGTTCACTGGGATTGGAATCGGCGAGTCAATCATGGAACCACCAGTTGCTACTGAAATAAGAGGAAGCGGCAGTGGTTCCTCATAATCCTCCAAAACTGTGTACTCCATGTCTGCAGCATCCAGCCACTGAAGGAGGTCATCAAGTAAAGGTACGTTACTGAGTGGGACACACTCGTCACCAGCGATTGGGGCCAAGTGAGTCAAATCCGCGGGTTCTTCTTTCGTTACGATCAAAGTGTCATTAACAGGCATCAAGAACCCAGTGTCCATATCCTCTGTACGTGGCGCAAATATTTTAGCTGTGCTTGGCGTTGGTTTGCTCAGAATCGGCCCAGTGATCGGATTAACGACCAACGGTTCTGCAATAATTTCTTCGATAGGCGGAATGGCAGGAGTAGCGGCGATAGTAGCGGTTGCAACGTTCTTTTGCAAATTGGTTGTCTCTTGAAGTGGCTTCTTCTCCACTATTATTGGGACTGGGGCAACAGCAACTGGTTTTCGGATTGAAATAACGGGTTCGTTCTCACCTCTCAATTGGACGTGACTCACAATCTCGTCCTCACATTCCACACCACTGGCACAACGAAACAAAAAATGTTTTTTATGATTATCATACCGAACCAACTTGACATTTTTATTTTCAAACAACTTATTTTTAATAAAAACGCATCGCTTACCTTGTCACAAAGTGGATGCAAACTACTGACGTAGGCTTGCCTGCATTGTTGTTGATTGTTGTGGCCTGTGTCACAACCCAAATCCAGCCACCACCTTTTGCCAAGAAGCGAGTACGATCTGTGACAGTTTGCCCCTTCGTATACACTGTAACAAAATATATCAAAATTATTTATGAAATTTTCCCCCAGGCCATTTACAATTTAAATGACAAAGGAAAACTTTCTAGTTTTCTTGTCCTTACAAGATTTGAATGATCGAGCAATGCCGTCTCCATCGCAGGCATGATAAAAATCGAATAAGCTCTTTCCAACCATGTCGTCCGCCATGTATCCCATAAACTCTGAAATGCTGTATCCAAACAAATCATAAAAAAACAAAATTGAATTAATTCAAAACTTATGATGACATGTTTCTCTCTCTAATTTATACGTACACGCACTCAATACTCAAGATTATATTTTTTTTTCTATTTGTTCACCTTTCGTCCACATATTCAAATTTCATATCCGGCGAATGTTTACTCAAAAATGTTTGCTTGTTCAGTGGAATATCCACATCTGAAGGATGAAGCAATGGCTCACAAATCCCCACAAACCATTTCTTTGCTTGATCCGCTGCGCCACTTCCGAAGCCAACATCGCCACTAAATATGCGTCCAAAGCATGAGACCACCTATAAGAATTCATAAATCAATAGATTTCTCATCTTAATTCAAATTTATTCCAAAGATTTGTTTCCACGATAGGATATGAGAGCTCTGATTTCAAAATGCAAAAGCAGGAATGCAATATTAGATAAGACGGCCGTACCTTATAGTTGCTGCTCCTGTGATGTACATTTCGACCTCTGGTGCTGTTAGCACTTTTCATTCGGAACAAAGCAGACCTTGATTCAACTGTTGGCGATGGAGATGATTTGTTACTGGTGGTGCTTACAAGCATTTCCTTCACATCCGTATGGTCGCATGGATGGCTGTACTCAAGCATACTTTGGCCCATCACCTCATACTGTAAAAATTGAATGGAGACATTGTAATTTCAAATTCGAGTTATAAAAAATCTTGTACAACTGCACGAAAAAATTTCATCAGAAAACGCACTTGAGATAAGCCAAGACATGTTGCAATTCCTTCTGAAACATAAATTACATCCCCATCCATAGAGCAAACGAGCACGAATCCAGAAACCGCATTGTTGATCAGTGAATCAAACGTATCATCTTTTTCATTTTTCAAACATTCCGTAGCCGCTTCAAGCCCCTCAACTACAGAAAGAAAATAACACATCCATTTTTAAAAAACTTTCTCCATTTCCACCCTTTAAAATGCGCACATTTCACTTTCTCCTGTTTTCTCCTTACTGCTTTTAATCATTTCCTTCAGTTTGAGATCGCACAACGTGAGTCTCATCACCGATGCCTTGTCCAAGTTCGATCTGGAGCTCTCTGACACAGGCAAGGATAGCGAGAGTTCTGTAAATATTTCCGATTCCTTCCCGCGCCGACATCTTGCTGCAACTTTTGAGCGTTCACGACGCTTCTCCGTATTCCTTGAACTGCGTGGAGGCGAAGTTGTTGTTGATGACATTGGAGCATGAGATAACATTGTTTGTTGTTGATGATGTGGGGGAAAGTGAGGAGAAACACCCAACATCCCCATAGGGGTAACAATAGAACAATGATTAGTTTCAAACATTATGACGTCTTCATTTAAATCACTTATTATCAACCTAAACCTACTTATCTACCAGAAATATTTCCGTTTTTTTCTGGTAATACTACTTTATAAGTACCAACAGCAATAAACTTAAAATTAATGATAACAACAACAATGACAGATTGTCACAACACAAATATCACAGCAAAATGTTAATATCACTTTGTTCCAGCTTCCCCCAAAATTATATCATTAGTTTGTGGTATAGTTTTTTGTAAATATGCTTTTGTAATAATTTTGCACACTAATTCATAGTAGCACGCACTGTTTCAATGTGTAAGGTCAGGTACATAAGTTCTCAATTTCTCAGGTATAAATTCACAAGTTTTGAAGAAGGTAAATTTTCACCGTTTTTCAATGATGAAAATATAATTTAACAGTTTCACATCCGCCTCACCACATTTATTCTCTTCTTTCCCATTTGCAACAATTCCGGCTCTGCGTCTACGACAACTCATGAGTCTTTGTTGCATCGTATCTCGAAGAAAAAAGCTTTTCAAAGTTATTTTTTCCTTTGTCGAGGACAAGTATCCTTCATGATTACAAAGGTAGTCTAGCAATCTGAGATAATGATGATAGTAAGAGATGTTACCCCAACAGAATCTCGAATGGCACTAGATACTGCAAACTTTTACCACTAGCATCACATGTAATCTTAGAAATAGTAATATTGAATGTTTGACTGTGTTCAAAGAAGAACCTTAACTTGAACAGAAAACAGAACAGTAGCGTTCACACTCTCTCTCACTGTTTGTTATTCAGCATTGTAGCCTTTGCCACAACCTTTCTCCTTTTGACAAAAAGCAAGTCTGGCAGTGAGTCCGACAAGAACAATCTGTTTTTCTTGCTAAAGTTTTGGGATTTTTAGGAGGCTGAGTGAGAGAATGATCAACATGATCATGGTGCTGAGGATGATATAGTCAAATTCAATTCAATTATGGTTATAATATCACATATTATTTCTGTGCTACCACCACCACCATTACTTCTCTCTCTAATCTCATCTATAACTAACTACCTATACTTAATTCAGTATATTGCATTATCATTGCGTTTTCATATTTAACTTTACTAAATATATATAATACTTTATCTAGCTACATACTCGTTCCACAAATTTTATGATTCTCCCTTCTGCATAACTGCTATATAAGCTGATATATGGCCGAACAATTTTTAACACTGTGATAACCACTCATACGATATTCTCTGCATATTACACTTTTATGATCATCGTCGGCAAGAATATATATTTTTGTATACCTACCTATACATACATTATCAATAGAATCATAATATATAATTGTAATTACTTCTACAAACTGGGCAGCGCTAACTAGTCCTCCTCTCTATATGCTAACGTTGTTTGTTATGCTGAACGTTATCAAAAGTATTATTATCATCTTTTTCAGTATGCAACTACGTCGTTATTTCTCTCACTAGTTCATAATATTCATCATCAGTAATAATAATCAGCATTTTGTATGGCAGCAAAAGATGTGTGTATTGCATACAGAATTACTTTTCGACAAGCCCCAGTACTTTTAACATTACACAAACACAGAGAGTTCCTCTCATCTCAACTAACTGATTTTTTGGTGTTTTTATAAAAATACAATACAAGTTAGTTTGGTTGTTGGGTTTTTGGTAAATATCATTTATGACGATGATGATATTGAATATTGGTAGTGGTATTGGCTGTGATACATGAACTCATAGCATGTTGGTTGGATTCTCTACTTGTTCTGCTATTTGCTTCCATTCCAAATTCCAATTGAAGAGTTCAATAAGCAAGTAATATTCTCTATTATTTTGCTCCTTCATTCTTTTGTTGGGAGACACAGACATGTTTCCTATCTAGGTCTACCTTTTCAACAGTTAACAGTGAACCATCATCGCATCGTGTGCTTCTTGTTATTTTATGGGTATGTCAGCCTTATAAATACATATTAGAGCTAAAAATATATACAATTCAATGTAAAGAATATTCATTAGTAGGCTCACGGCACACACACAGAATACATTCACATTTAGATTACGAAATGGCTAGTCAGACATGGACATATGAAAGATGAACAAATGAGTTGATGTTGGATGATCGGAATTGGAAAACCTGTTTTTTCGCTTGACAAGTCAGAAATAGGAAAAAAGTCCTTTGCAAAACAAAATCAATGGGAATAAGTCAAGTGAGGAAAAATTATTTATCGCGAAATCATATAAGAGTGAGAAATCAAAGAGATTTTTTTTTGATTTGGAGGTTTGAGACCGAGATGAGTTAGGTATATAGGACTGGTCGGCTCACCACCTATCATTTTAAAATGTATGGGTTACTTCAGTTGAATCAATCTTGATTCCATTCAAATATTCATTTATTCATCCCCCATCAAATTCAATCAAGCACCACAGGTTCTTCTCCAAAAATCTCTTACCTAAAAGAAGCCTTGGCTCTATAGTCTATGATGGTCTGATGCAACTCACTTGGTAAATGCGCATAAAACTTTTTTCTCTGGACAGAAAAGAAAAAAAGTTTTTACGTAACCTTCCCAAAACTTGTCCAAAAGAAGTTAGGGATCGTCGGACAGCAGAGTACTAACCAGACTTAAAAATATGAAAATTAATTCTTAACAACTTTTGTGGCATATTTCATTGACAAGCTCTTCTTGTTGGGGAATTTTATATCTCTCTCAGTTAGCTCAACCGAACCTGTCAGGTTCATACTGGAGAAAAGAGAATAATATTTTAAAACAACACGCTATCTTCTTTCGTATTCTTTGGTATAAAAAACAAATCCAATGAATTCATAAGATTTTTTCATACATAAACCAGTTCCATTTTCATTGACATATCTCGAAACAGAATGATGATAACTTATTTGATATTATTGAACTAGCCAACTAGCTAAAATAAATTAAGCGGTAAAAATATCCATAAATTAGTCATCTTATTTCTAATTAGACGTGAATCTAGTCCCGTGTGTCTGAAACATCTAACACATGGATCTGAAGCAAGTGCCCTTTTAATTACTTTGCATAGGTATGTATGTGCGTCAGAATCCCATTTTGGTTTCAAAACAAGCAAAACAACAAACATGATGACCAACAAAAACAAGCTACTGCTCCGCAAAGTGTGATATTTATTGTCAAACAAACTGCAAAAGAAAGAAAGATGCACAAATACAGACAAAGTAATTAAGTAAGGTTAAGGTGTTCACTTTGTTGTAAGAATGCATAATTCCTGGTACTTTTACACTTCATCATCGTCACCTTATTATTCTCCACTCAAAACATGATCATGATGATGAAAACCAGATTGAGGCAGACTTTTACAAGTTAACCTCGTCATGACTGGCTCCTTTTGTTGCTGTTATTGAAACTAATGCCTACTTAGTACAGTACCTAAAATAAAATTTCATCGTTTGAATTGAAGTGCATAGCCCTTGTGACAGGTTTCATTTTTTGGAGAGAGCGAAGCGGACAATATGGCTGGCGATGAATATAAAGAGAAATGATATTTTACTAAAATTATCAAATTTTGTCTCTTGTATTTACTCATACCCCCGCCATCGCCTCTGTCAACTATTGTTAGTTCCATGATTCTGTTTGAACTTTTGACTCCTCGAGATCAGATTGTTGGGTATTTCCTTTGATTTTCGCCATCACTGGTACGCAAAGTGTAGAGAGAACATACCAAACCTTATTTATTCAATTCAATTAAACCCGACAAGATTGCGGTACAAATAGAATAAATACGGCATTCGCGTTTTAGTTCTTATGAGAGAATATTAAAAATCCATAATGTTTTACGCTACATTAATTATTATGGAGAATAAGCTGTCAGAAAGTAATTTAGTCATAATGTTCAACTTTTTATCAACCGTCACTCGACAGGAGAGCAACAAAATTTTTGTTTGAAGTGTATATATTCTATTGTGACTGCGATTGTGACATATGCCGCAAACAGTTCCTAATTTTTCGTTCCGTATACGTACGTATATGTATATAGGAAATTATTATTGTGTCGCAGTGTCATTATATATTATCGCATTCTTATCAATTCTCTCTGAACTTCAGTATTATCAACCTCAAACAGCAGGAGTCAGAGATGGATACAAACTTTTTAATGCATTATAACAAGCGAGAAAAAGAAGAAGCTCGCGACTCGGTGAAAATAACGAGGAAATGAATATTTTGTTTAAAATCACTTCGTTGTTCGTTGACGGCAACAGAAATAAACCCTCAGACTGAACTCAGGTATATTATCATCATTGCAGGTAGACGGAGACACACAGACTTTCAAAAAGAGAGATGATCAGTTTTGCCTCGTGTAAAAGATTTTCTATTCAGATTTCGTATTCAATTGAAAACTGGCAAGACTGTATATCTAATGATAATATGCTGATGATGATCACCACCTATGTGAATGATATTATTCAGTCAGGAAAGATAAATGATAAGCAGAGTGAATTATGTATACGTATTATTTTCGTACTACCGCCTCATTTAAGGTACGCACATGCTCATCGAAATTCCAATGGCCTAAGTGTTGACCCTGCACGTGGAAAACTTTGGGTCACAATTTAGTCATTTAGATCACAACTCTTTCGGTTATCTACCTTTTAGAAGGAAAAAATTGCAGGCTTGCTCTAACGCTCTACATAAAATAATATTTTATATTACACATCGCATAATCACATTTCATCCTGAGAAAATCTAGAATAACAATGCATTTCCTTGCATATTGCATATATGCACCATTAAGTGATGACAACTTTGTTTTATTTTCATTTAAATTCAAAAAGGGAATCATTTCAAAGTTCAAAAACTCGGGAGACGGTAATGCAACATATTATGCATGTCTGACGAGACGAGATTGTTTTTGTTGCTGTAAGTAGCAGACAATGCAACTGCACCAGAACATAAGATTTTATTAACGCCACATGCCAGCTCAACTATGTAGCTGCAATAATAACAGCTCCTTGTCGGAATAGAATAGGTGTTAAAGGATGATAGCAAATGACGTCAATGAAGTGAATGGTACATGGCTACCAGAAGAAAACAAGGTGGTCATAACATGTAATAGAATTTTTAAAAAAACGGCACTACATACAACATACGCATTACGCATGCCCTTTATTCGTACCCTGCAAAAACATTTTTCTGCAACACATGCCATTTTTGTTTTGGTCGCTGCCAAGATTTCTTGAATAAACCAAAATCGTTTGGATTTTGTTTATTTCAGGTTTGCGTGTTTATGTCTACAACAACGCAAAAAAGATACTATCGTCATATAATCGTCGAGATTTTTCTGACAAAGTCTATCCCACAGCGGATTTCACTGGAATCGAGAAATTAGCGATTGTCCAATGCAATATTATAGCTTAATAGTTTGTTTTCCATTTTCCAGAACGCCATAAACGCGTGTGCGCTATTAAAGTAAAATATCCAGGCTCCATATACGGAACTATTGATTTTTTAGATACCAACAACATGTTGTATAGTAGAGGGGAAGGCGAGACACCTTTTTAATATTAATTTTTCTTCCTTTTACCACCATTCCTGATAAACCCAAAAATCTGCTATCTGCCATCATCTTTGTCTTCCCGTTAATTTGCTTACGCTATATACCAGTCATAAAAATAGAACTATTTTCAGCCCATTAACCCCTCAACCTCCACCTTTGGTCCTTCCTAGACAAGACGAGAGACTAGGCTTTTTTAAGCAAGGCACAATAGCAGGCCAAACATGAGCAGAATCCTTCTCCATTTTTATCATCCCGGTGCGTATAAGTTACCTATAATGCGTTACAAACACGCGTGAGCAACTTTTTTCTCTCTACTTTTCCTAGCTTGAATGAGATTATCGGGATCAGGCATATATAAAGACATTATCAGAGGCTTATCATGTTTTCTATGCACATGCTCTAAAATAGAGAATTTCCGGCTCGTGTCTCGTGTGTAGAATAGGAGTACACACACGGAATCTAATAATAATATTTGCACTTTTATCCGACACTAACACAGGGTCCATGTTTTACTGTGCGTGCATGCAAATAAAGTTGCTATATTTATACATGTGTACATTGCATAGCATATATACGTATATGCAATAAAATAATATCTAAATATTAAGTCTGCCAATATATATGCATATGTAATATGTTACATTTAAATAGATGCTCATTTACTTTCCGCACACACGCACTATATACGCACATGCAGCCAGTGCGTGTTTGACTGTTCCAATTCCACCAAGCTATAGGGCTATCCGTTCACAAAATTTACGCATAAAAACATAAAAAACAGCCAAGCTAAAAATACAAGGTTGTTCCTCTCTTATCTGCTCATTTTTCTCTTCTCCGTCTGTTCTCTCTACTAGATGGCCCGATCTCCTCACATGAAAAATATAATGTACTTCAGCTGAGCTACTAGCTGAAGGATGAATTTTGTTCGTCGAGTCAACATGTGTGTAAACTTTACTTTTGAAGTTAGCATGGCAGTACAGCACTTCACATACTCGAACACTGTTTCATTTTATTCGTGCGCACAAAATGTACGAGATCTCTGGATGCGTTTATGCGTAGGTATCTTCAACATGATACATTTACGCACGTACGCATTTTTAAAGGTATACAGCAGGATAGAAAATTTTCTTACATGGCAGAGATTTTCTCTTCCTTACTCTTTACACGCGTAGTCGTGTACGCAATGCTATCAAATCGAAAGAAAAATTTGTATTCTTACAACAATATTTTTGGTCACGTAGACCCTTTTTCTAATGCATTAAAGGAAGGCCGAGAAGTGACGATAATATCTTTATCAGTAAAGTAAATATTTTGTATATTTAAAAAGCACTGACTTTACTCTCTCGCGTGTACATTTACTACAATAAGAATAATACACAGAAATTAAATAAACAGATGGACAGAGGGCAATACACGGGAGACGTATAATAATGACTTGGCTATATAACCTTTGTGCAGCAACGTTCTATGTAATGCCGAACAAACAAAAACAAAAAATGTAAACAAACAGCTATATACACTTGAAATGTATGGATCTAATTCATTGCTAATGGTATAATATAATCACTAATCACTACTCTAGTAGGTTAGGTACTAACAACAAGCTAATAATTTGTCTTTGATATGATGTTGGCATGATGCAAAAAACTGCATTCTCATTTCATATGATTAGTTTAATCGAACTGAAAATAGTAAGCATTACTATTAAATCTACATAGTTCTGAGTGCGTACAGATAGCTTTTAGTTTTTTTTACCCAGGTGCAAGGTAATAGGGTTTTTTGCTTCTTCAGTTTAAAGTGTTCGTATTCATACATTGCGAATTGCAAGGCAAACCATTGCAGTAATAAAGTAAAGGTTATTTTTTGCCCTGAAGTAATGAAATAACAAGAATTATGCTTTAATCGCAACAATGAAGAGGACAACGCATTCGGTAGATTCTTACGCACTTTACGCATGTGAAATATAAGGATGCGTATGCAAAAATATAAATAGATAAGTAGTTAGATAACAAAGTGTATAGAAGACGCACTGCCAGCATAGGAATTTTTGAGAAGTTAATAGTTATTGGCAAAGCAAGTTTTTTGCGAGTGAATAATATGTACTGAAGGGATCCAACCTCATTTAAAAAAGATTTTTTAGGATTTCACCATGAACATATTTTTTTGCTTCTGTTCTTCCTGAGAAACTGAACTGAATAACCTCGTTCGTGAATCTGCTTATACTGCTTATTCCATTGTTGAAAAAATGGCGATATGACGGCAAAATTCATGCCATAAGTTTTTGGCTACGAAAATAGATATGCATAAAACATAGCCTAGCTAATTTTTTAAGCAGACAATTTTTGCAAAATGAAACACTTCATGACTCTTATTTTGTCTAATTTAAACCTGACTTGACAAAGTTAATCATTTGGCTTATTAAGCATTTTATGCATAAAAATGTGCTTTTACATTAGGAATTGCAGAAAATCATTGATAAAAGCTGCAACACAAAACTGTGGTATGGTAGGTACCTACATCTGCGTCATCAATGCATTGCCATTTTGCTTAATACTTGTAAACAGTTTTGTTCTGAGTGCACACTACTTACTACTTTCAATTAGAACCATGTTGCTGTTTAAGTGTATGCAGCAGTAGCTTGTTTTCGCTTTGGTCTTTGTACTGTACATATCTCTCTGAGAACTACGTCAAATGAGACTTGATATGTGCATTGTTGCAGTCCTATCCGTCATTTGGCTCTATTAAATAAGGTTAAAAGGTAACCAAACCTTTGTCCTTCACATGAATATCATTTTATTTGCCTACACAATTTATAAATATTTAGATGAGGCAGACTTACAAGTTAAGTTAGAAATGTGACGATTCTGATGTGATATGCGGCCCATGCAGTGTCTGTTTTTGTTGTTGAACAAAGACCAACTAGTTGATTTGTATTTGTAGTTGGCTGTAACAGGAAGTTGATCATGAAATGTACTTAAATAACTGCTTTTTCATCTCGATTGAATTTCAATAAAATTTTCATCTCTATGTAGTTTGGGTAGAAGTTAATCGTATAAATGGTGTGATGTTAATCATCTCAATTAAAGAAAGCATACTTGCCTTGTTAATAAAACATTGCTTTGCTCTTGTATATACTGGAATAGCCGGTAGATTGATTTAGCAGCTTTAAATTTTAAATTTTAGCACAAAAACATCCAATTTTCAAAAAATGTGAAGTTTTCAAATTCTTCTAATGTTATGTCTACAGCACTTTTACAATCAACACAAAATCAGTTTAATTCGAAGTAAAATTGACTTGTGGTATATGTAATTATTATTCATTCTGTGTACCAGTATTTTCACCGGTAGTATTATACCATACGATATAACATCTGGTATTTGTGACGCCACCATAATAATAACTATTGTAATCTAACAATATATAGTTCCACAATGAACAACTCTGAGTCTGATCAGTTATATCGGAAAAGCGGAAAAGCCAAATATTGTCCATTTATGTCTTTAGTGCGCTTTGTTTATTCATACAACTCAATTAAATTCCCATATAATATACCACACACAGATAAAAAGAGTGTTTTGAACATCATAAATTTGCGAAAATATTTAATCAATTCAAAACATTGAAGATCATTCACTAAATCTGCAGGCAGTTGTGGAACCATGCTGTTATCAGTCATTGTTGTTGTTACTATTATGCTTCATAGTCAACTAAAAATAGATCAACTTCTATAAAAGGAAATTGTAAACAAATAATAAAATTGCATTTTTACCTTTTCTTCTTGGTAGTAACCTCCCCCGACTTCTGCTTCTGTTCCTTTTTCGTCTCCACTTTTGTCTCCATTATTTTGCACCGTTTCCCTTTCATATAATTTTCCGTTCACATATAACTCCTTGTATATTAAAGATCTTGCTGATTTACAGCCTGTTATTTTGCACACTTATTGTATTATTCGTTAGTTCACTTTTTTTACACTCACTCTTTAGTTCTATTGTTTTTCACAGTGGTTGGCAGTCAATCACCATTCGCCTTCTCCCATAAGAACAATCTGGAATATGGAAAAGAACAAAACTTGTCATGCAACATGTGTGTACAGTTCTTAATACGCACAGGATCGTAATAAGGTCAAATGATTAATTCTTGTCAACATTGCATTGGAACGTGGACCGTTTTATCGTTCAGTATACTAAAAGCATCCAAAACAAAAATTCTTTTTATCCTTCTTCTATATATTATGTATATACCTACATGGATGATAAGACTCTAGTAAATCCTAACACTTAATCTTAATAGGACATTAATTACTACTGTGAGTCTCAAGTTGCAACCAACAAAACTTATATGACAAAAACCTGTTTATTGGTTTAGTTTCACACTTTAATAGAAAGAAGATATAAGATAGAGCCTATATATCACTCACTCTCGAGCCCACACACACAAAACAACCGCACCAGCAGCAACCAAAACAGCAACAGAAACCTTTTAAGCCAAAATTAATTAGACATATAGGTACTTCCTTTTCTTTAACTGTTTTATTTGCAATAACGATCTTGCATTGCTAGAGATGTGGTTATTGTAAACAATGGTTTGGTTTGGAAACACTGGCAATGGCCACAAGAGAATAAGAATTCGCAAAAGGCTTCTCGTCATCTCGTCGTGTTATGTATTTACACATCGTAAGAAAGAGTTGCGATTGTCGATGAATATCTATCGATATAGTAGATAGATAGGTGTAATATGATTATTACGTTGATGATATGATGATGATGGGCTGGCAATTACCAATGAGGAGTTCCGCCCCACAGAACTCTTTTTGCTAAATTGAATGAATGAATGAACATCTTTATCACCAGCACATCATATTTACGTTTGCAAGTTACTTACAGTTCATACGCTTCATTTGAAAAGCATAACGTTCGCCCCTTTTGCTCAAAATGTATGCAACAAGTTGTTGTCATTAAAATGCTATGTTATCATATCATGTCACGAAGCATTACGAGGATAACGGTATATATTTTTTTTATTAAGGATAAAGATTAAAATTAGAAGCTCTTTTTTCATACGCATGTATGCAAGCGCGCTGGTTGGATCACTGGATCATGCAGATCTGGAACAGAGAAGCGATGAATGACCTATGGATTATGGCTTGCAATTTGCCTTGATTTTTTTTGTTTACGTAAAACTGGTAATTATAATCTTCATGATAAACATGAATAAAAGTAATTGAGTGTGAGAAAGAAATGATGCTGAACTAAATTAATATAATTTAATTAGCAGGATGTTTTTTAATATCTTGACCCGTTCATGCTCTCCGAAAAAAATATTCCATGAGTGATGATGCGAAAGAGCATAAGAAAGAGAACAAGTAAACATGATAACATGACGAGCTGCTTTTCTTTTTTGCCTTCACTTCTGATTGAATGAACAGTAAGGCCAAAATGATTTTCAACTTGGGTTTGTGTTGCGGATAAATTAAAAAGACTTCTCTGTCAAGAGATTTGACGTAATGTCATACAGAACAAAGCAGATAGTTAAAAGGTGTATAGGTTTTATAGGTATACGGCATGCATTCAACCAGAGAATGATTCGTCATTGCACATAGCTATACTCTGGATCCTCGTGGCATTTCAGTTGTTAAATATTATGCAAATATATTTATGTAACATGAAAATAATATCCCAATGTTAAAGAGTTCAAATGGTTGGGATTGCTCCACTTTCGCTCGTCATCCATCGACACTGACATATCAACGACAGGACGGGAGTATTTTTTATGAATTTAATTCTTTGATGCTGATACCAACATACTCCAAAATGTTAAATGATTTGATTTGCTGAATGATACAATAATACTAGGAATAGAAACGAATTAAAAATACGATAACTATAGCTTTTGCATTTAGGAATGCGATTAAAATATAGATTCCTACGACGCACATACTGAAATCAGAAAGAAAACACATCTATCTAGGCTAATATCTATTAATTTAATCAAGAATGATATAGGTATGCTAGATAAAAATGCACATGTTGAGTGCATGTCTGAGCAAACGACGATTGGTCACTTCAAGCATGGTCCATTATGGAATCCATAATCATTTTTGTTGTATCTTTATAGTGCTCTAAATTAATATTCAGTACTGGGTATACTGTGTTTAAAATTAAGTTTTTAAGTGATTGCCGATAGCCCCAATGATGCAAATGCTAATATCTAGTAATAAAATCTGCACCTTTTGAATTGAAATTAAATCTAGAAATAATCTAGTTCTACTTGCACATTTGAAGCCAGAAACTGCTACTGATAACTTTGACCTGACTAACCTAGCCATAAAAATAGCTGCACATGACAGGAGTACAAAATGCATCACAGTTTTTTCCTTGAGTGCACCAGCTTTTTTGCTATGAATAAAATTAAATGGGTTGATTGATCATGGTGGTATTACATCTACTAATGTAGCTGTTTAATATTCAATCTACATTGCCAACTCTTAATAACAGCATCAGAGAGATGTTATAGGAAGAATCGTTATGTAAATCGATGAACAGCATCGTTATTACAATCTAGTCTTCTCCTCTCCTCCAATTAGTAATTACACATGGTCATCAAAGAATCGCTAGTGCCGAGTGCGCAAAATGCACAATTTTATCAACACCATAAGTAATTACATCGCATGCACAGCACAATTTTGTCACCTATTCTCTTTCCCTAGACATCTCTGCTTTTTTACCTAAAAATAACCTTCAGCAGAATTGATGCTGACGGCAATAAGGATGTTATGTTTAAAATAATTTTTTATTGTAATAAGGAAAATCCTACACGTTTTCTTCAAAAAATTGGAAAGCGGCAAATTATTGAGGAGTAGACTTAACGATAAAATTATGCAGAATACTCCAGATTGACGGTTGACAATAGTTGACATTTTTATCTCAATATTATTCGTGGCGAAGCACGTAGCTGCTGGACAATTCTAATAGTTCACCGGATAAAGCTACAAAAATTCTAACAATGAACAAGCTAAGAGGCTATACAGCTATTAGCTATACGTTATTGTAGGAATAGCGTATTGTAAGTACACGTAACTTGCAATAAGTGCACATAAACAACGATTAAAGAGACAAGAAAAAATGTAAAATCTAAGTTTGAAACAAGGCTATGCAAAAGATTGATAAGCCATCTTAAATTTTTGAAAATAGCAGACCGATTAAGATCTTACTAGCTGATAATCTGAATGCAGAGTTGCATTTTATATGCAGATTTGTATAAAAATGCAAACTGGAAGTAGCTAGTGGGACTGGATAGAAGCATCACCTGAGTTTTACTGTATCCAGTCCATAGTCCAAGTCCAGAGTCCAGTCCAACCGGGTTTTTGGCTAATGTGTTAATAACTTTGCGACAAAAGTTTATGGGACAAGGTGTTAATAAGCCGTGCAAAAGCTCACGTTGCTTAATATAAGACGTTTATTTGATTTGGAACCGCGGTTTCAATTAAGTATCAATTACCCAACAGGCTTTACAATGCAGCCTTCTCTCTATATCAATAAAGCTTTGCAACAGAGCCTTGACTTTTATCTTCATTTCTTCGAAAAAAGAAAGCATTTTTATAATGAAATTCGACTCACGACGACGATGACCAAAGACAACCTTGCCCCCTCTCTCTAAAGTTGAAGCAACAGTAAAACGAAATAAATAATTTTAGAACTAACTAAATCCGGTGTTCCTTCTCGAGAAGAAGTAGTTGTATTAGTTGTACCAAGTGAAATAGGTATACATCTAATAAAGCAAGAAGAGATGCATTTTTTAGTTGAATTATAAAGATGAAAAAATATATTTATTGTTCCGCACCTTTCTTTGTTGGACTGACAAGCTTGCTCGCATGGGGTGATCGCGCAGTGATCAGTGATCATGCACTTTATACACGAACACCTTCAACTTGAACAATGACACACCATTTAAATATCGAAGACAAAAACTACCTTAATGCCAGATTAATGCCTAATTTTGTATACTTTATGTAATTGCAAAATTGTTTGTCTCTTGTTGCCAGCTTGAAAGAAGAAGTGAGAAGAGGACAATTATTCTTCGTAACCATCTTTTATGTCAATTCTACTCGTACCTAATAACCTTTTTTTACAACTTTTTGCTTGACTACAAGAGGGGACTTTGACCAATATAACCAGGATCACATCATCACGAGACTAGTGAGGAGGGTCACAATGAAAAATTAAACCATAAAGTGCCTACCACTTAGCTACTTATAGAACACGTGTAATTGCAGCCATATTTAAAAAATAGTCACGAAAAAAATCTTACTTCTTTAAGTTCCTTTTAACGAAGCCAAAGAACAACCTTTTAATCCACTTTACAAGGTGAAAACTCTGGCACTGTTGCAAAAATCTCTATATAATTGATAATCTTTTTGGTGGTTTTCCTCAGGTGACCACTTTTGCTTACGACTGACCGATCCGCAGGTTAAAAACACAATAACTCCAAAGTACTTGAAAAAATTAATTCTCATAAGTTATCCCGCTGGACCTGGATCTTTCTAATTCCAAATTCCTCCACAAAATTATTCCAACTTGACCAACTTTCTACGTCACATGATGTAATGGAAATTTTTACTGTTTTGTATGTTAAACTACAATAACAAATGTCGTAGTTTAAATGCAAATAATGTCCCAGTCGAGCCAAGTCAAGTCACAAATTTTTCGCAAACAACAGGAAAGTTGCTTGCAAAGAAGTTACCCAGATTATAAATATTGTATGCATAATGCATTGTTACTCTGTACACCTTTAATAAAACTATTGTTGCCAGAATTGAAGCCTTGAATAATATCTGTATTGTGTACCATGCTATTGACATACCTGACCAAGGTAAGAAAATAGTTTTGCGACGGGCAGGATCTCTGTACAGCGAGACTTTCAAGAAAAGAAAACGTCCCATCGTATCACCGTCATTATTCATGCTTATCAAAATTCAGAATATCATATACCTACTCAACATGAAGTCATCATACGAGAGTGACCATGCTCATACCTAACAAGAGTGATATTTTTTAAACAAGTAAAAAATTTCTCCCCTTTTCTCGATCCCAGCGAGAAGCTTTTCTCGTTGTGTAGCCTTATGACTTGAATTATAAGTTGGGGAGGGTATTTATATGCAAAATGGCTATCTAAAAATTGATAATGGCGATAAAAAAATATTTTTCATGAATACGAAAAAAGGAATAATAATAATAATAGGAAAATTGAATAAGACAAATGAATATTATACACATACATAGGTAGGTAATCACTTACAATATTATATGATGCATGAAGAAATAAAACTTTTGAATCTTCCCAATAGGCAGTTTTACAGCATCGATGATAAAAGAGTATGTGTAAAAAACTTGACACGAATCAACCAGTTACATAAAAAGGTGACAAATATTGTAAAGCTAACACAAAGCACAATACTCAACTGTGACACCCGTAAATAACATTATGGTTTTAATAGTATCTCTAGTATAATTAAATACAATGGTCGATCATTAAAAATTTTATACTGGTTTTATGATTTATATTATGCAGGCAAGTGGTTATTTTTGTAATATAAGAGCTTTTAGAGTAGGATGAGACCATGGGATGGGATTGGGACATAAACTATAATAGACACTAAGAAAGAATCATTACAGCTCACATTACAAGAAGCAAAAGCCGAGGGATTGGTTAGAATAATTGTGAATGCATATTTGAAGAAATATATGGAGGATATAGTTTATGATGACAATAATATACGTATCTTATGAGTTTTTAAATCAAAAGAAATGACAAAACGATGTATAAGCTACCTACCCAGTTAGTAAGGAGGACATAGGGCATTCCCCAATGAAAATGGAAGAATTTATTGCAATGTATTCTCATCTCTGATAGCTTTTACTATAATAAATA
This sequence comes from Willowsia buskii, assembly GCA_034700685.1. Taxonomy (NCBI): domain Eukaryota; kingdom Metazoa; phylum Arthropoda; class Collembola; order Entomobryomorpha; family Entomobryidae; genus Willowsia; species Willowsia buskii. The sequence continues at coordinate 20,390 of JAQIXW010000421.1, forward strand.
TACTGTTTGGTATGCACCATTGTGCTTTTTTTGCGGGCAGTTGGTGGATTATCTTCCTCTTGGCAGAAAGCATGGCATCTCTAATTTCATCTTTTTCACTCCTCTTGTTTTTGTGTCCACAGTTCATTATACAGATAGATACTATGTGTATGCATAGTCTTTACTGAGATTTAGAGCATCACGAGACCAGAAATACTAATATACGAGCAAATATATTCGTATACAATTTTAATGAATTTGCTTATGCAGAGATCACTCACGGTTGTTAGTGGTGTGGTGTGGCATTTGTGGTAAGATATTATGTACTTTGCAGTTTGTAAAATACTGATTGTGCATGTTTTACACGATGTCTATATGCACAATAATGTATGCAAATCACATCCAGATGAAAATGAAGAATCATCCACTCTTCTTAGAGAAGTTTGAATGCAAAAGAGAAAAAAATCCTTGGTATTTTTATTTAGGTAAGGTAAAATACTTGTTCAAGTCAAAAGTGCAATTTTTCTGCATGCAAAATAACCAAACAAGAACTGAAAGCATTTGTATAAGGTACAGTACACTCTTTAATGTAACCAACACGTTAAATGGACAAAGCGGATAAGAATTTTTGGGTAGGCTAAATAGCTGAAATGATGGGTAACTTGTCGTGTATGTAAGATTAAAGGAAAGATTTGTGAGATCCAACTAGATCAAACTGATCCTTCTTGACTTATGATTCATCTGTCTTCATCAACATCCTTGTCACATCCAGCATTATTATCATATCAAACATTAGAATGATTTTTAGGTGATTAATACAATTACTATTGTAGAAGGTTAGGAAAATTGTTGAGATGAAATATGAAATATATAAAGCTAGATTTATGCTAACTGCTATATGGTAGAATTCGTCGAAAGAGAAAATTAGTGATGATGTGATCTGTATGAAGAACTATAATGTTATTTCATGGTTTTCGATTGGTTTTAGTCTTTGGTGGCGCAATTTCTTCTCCCTGGCTGGATGAAGCAAGGCAACAGCGAAAACTTTGATTTTGAAGGACTTTTAGGAGAACCAGTAAAAAGCTAATGGATATTCTATGCAGATAATGCTTTCTGTATTAGATGATGTCACAAGACACTGACATGGCCGATTACATAAAAACAAGATGGGGGAAAATCCTTCAGAAAAAGGTGGAGTGCATTGATGCAATGAAGCAAAGACAAAGGTTGCAAACATGGATAAGGATGCTGTTTGTGAAAAACAACCCTAGCAGATCAGGGAATCCTTCCAATCTCAAGAAAAAATAGCAAGTGCAGCAGGTAAAATGACGAAGAAATGCATTTTACAGCTTGATATTTGGAAAAAATATGAGTGCTCAAATGACACTACTTTTTTGCAATGGTAATGAGTCCAGCCAGAATTCAGATAAGTACATAATTTATTGATGCAATTGCAATTTTAACTTGATCGCAAATATGTGAATGCATTTAACAAGATGGAGTCACATGAGAACAACTCTGGCGAGAAAAAAGCAATAAAATAAAGTGTACAGTGACAGCATAAAAGAGCGTTACTTATTCTTATGTAAATCGGATTTCTTCATACTTCCAAAGAAAAAAAATCTCGGTTGGAGATATGGTATTTTTTATGGTGGGATTTTTTCTGCAATTTGAGTAGCAGTAGACATACATGAAACATACCTATGCTTCTTATGAGGCAAAATTTATTGCGCATTAAGTAACAAGCTCCCCCGTCGGATGGGATGGTAAAGAAGGAGGTAGGCAGGAGGAGAGGTAACAAAGATAAGGAAAATTGCAAATTTAATCGTGATGTCCAGGATTCCATCCAGACTGTTCCATGGCAGACATCTCTAACTGATAGAAAAATGCCCTTTGTTACCTATCTACTCAGCCTACAGCCACCTCACAAGAATCAGAAGAGCGCGACCTTCAGTTATAAGATGTGAAGTTAATGAACGAAGAAAAGGGTTAAAAAATTATTTGCGCAGTCTTGTCTTTTGTGGGATTTTTTGAGTTTCACCTAAAGTTTGATAGTGCGAAAAGTATTCTTGGCTAAATAACTTCCGCGAATCATATTCATTTAGCTGTCCCACGATATGTGCTACGCATATTATGCAGACAAATATCAAATCCAAGCCAAGAAAGTTTGATTTATTTGATTGGTATGCGGCAATCCCTCAGATAACATTTTCATTTATAATTTCCTATCATGCATTACACTACTGATTTTCATTATCATGGTCATTGCCATTCAAAGCCTCCCTTAATGTAAACTATCTTAATTCATATAAACTTGAATAGGAATATCATATTTGATAATAATAAGCAATAAACAACAAAATCAAAACGTTTAGACTTTAGAGTAAAAGAGTGATAAGACATTTCAAAAACGAACCGACAGAATGAAACGAAGTGTCAAATAAATCAAAATTGATCATGACTTAAACTGTTGATGTTTTAAAATTTATCAACTAGGAAGTGCCAGAAATATACAAATATTGTTTTCTTAAGCTTAGCACATCATCAAAAGAATACCGTTTTGGGATTTAAAAACCGAAGCGTAAGGCAAACGAGGTGTTGCGCAGTTCTTAATACTTTTTAAAAAGTTTCAAAACATGTTTTCTCACTTGTCATGTCATTCAAATTCAAGATGCATATACCTACACACATCATAAACATAAACCTTTTCAGATGATGACAGGACAGGAGGGTATGGTACATTAAAAAACAAACCTCATTCAAACATAATTAGGCATAAATATAAAAAAAAAGACAGCAAAGATCCTCGTTGGATTTTGTGACGACTACTTTTGATAATATTGAGGAAGCGTTATGATGAGCCATGTATATATTTTTTTTTAATGTTTGATTCAATGGAACAAAACTCAAAGCAATCTATTATTCCTCATTATCTCCATTTTCACCCAGCAGATCACCAGCAGCGTCGTCAACCTTCCAGCACAGCCTCCAATGCGACAAGCGTCAGCGTACGTGCATTTCCTTGCATAACATTGCTTATCAAATGGGGGATTCAACGGAATAAGATGTTGCATTGGTGCTGGTGATCGTGATATTTGTCACTTTTATTTTTGACCATTTGTAAGAAAAAAGTAATTAAAACCTTGCATGTGTTTTTGTTTGTTGTTCCATAAAACCAATTTTCCTCTTCACTAATTTTACATTCGCCTGACGCGTGCCCTCCTTTTTACTCTGTTTCTGCTCATTAAATATTTTATCTACATAGTTGACTCTCTTTGACGAGAAGGAAAAGTTACCTAATATTCGATTTATTTACGCATTTATCCGATCCCCGCCATCCGCCACCCACCTCAAACTCTAGGTCAACTTGTTCATATAAAATACAATACACGTTAAATAAATACGCTACCTACATCTATTCTACTAATTATATAATATGTATGCTATATGCTGCTTTGTACTGATTACTAATTACGGATAGAATTTGAAGACAACGGAAAACTATTAAAAACCTTAATTATACTTTTAATAGTTTTTAACTTACGTGGGTAATCTCATTTCCAGAAAATATTCCTCTTCCATCCCGCAGCAACTGGTTGCACCTCCGCAGAAAAATATTCATACGCAGATTGACATTCGTAAGAATACACTCGTACGTGTCACATATTTTCGTTCTTATCGGTCATTATATTCTCTGCTCTAAATGTTGAATTATATTGAAAACAATGTATAACAACACGTTTTTATAACACTTTCAGCTAAATTCGCTCTGATTCAACCTTTTTCTTCGTATTTCAGGTAGAAAGTATGTATATTCCAGTGATAATTCTGCAACGTGTCAAGAAAGGTTAAAACATTTCAAGGATCATGGGATTGATGTAATCACCAATCAAAATGGTGAAATTATTAAAACGCACAAAGATGTATTGCACAATCACTCGAAATATGTTAGACTAGGTAAAAACATGGATGAATGTAGTTCTCTATTCATTATCTGTACACAGGTGAATCAAATTAAAAAATACAATTTTCAAGTTTCAATTTTCACATGGACAAGTTTAAAAACTTATGGTGAATATTTTTTTACCACCTTATCTTGTTTACTTATCAATCTTTTGTCTCGTCAACACTATTTCAAAACTTGGAAAGAAAGCTGTCTCTCTTTGATTAATTTTTTAAACACAGTATGTTCGACAGTATTTTCATTGTGCGTATGGACGAGTTAATACAAAGAAATTCAATGGAAAATATTATGTTGTTCTTGCTGAACCACTTATACAATTCTCTTGTTCCCTTGTCCTTCTTACATGCTGAAAAATTTCTAGATATCCTTAGTAGATGATATTATATGGGTTTCTTCCGTTCTTTGATGATCTGCTGATGATGTGATGTAATTCGTCTATATGTATTGTATTTTACATGTGTGTGCTTCTGTGTACTAAATTTCAACATTCACTTCACTTTTTATGCCCCTCTCTCCTTTTTTCTGTGTGTACATTTTTTTTATACTCAAACAGAATAATATAACCCATTTGTCCACTTTTGTTATGCATATGTTATGTTGATGATGATAATGATGACGATCAGAGAACACGTTATAGTATACGTTTACACACAATTCCACATTGCCTATATACTTTCCCTATCTTTGCCCTTTGCTATATGTAAAGCCATAACATTGCAATATTATTCAGCATTATGCCTTATAAAGATTTTCATACAAAATGCGTAGTAACTCCACCGGTAATAGTATACCTATAGGATATTCATTTCTTGTATTACTTATCATGCCACCACATGAGCTCTTCAGACCTCAGATAAACTTCAAGAACATATTTATAAGTAAATAGACAATGTTGGATAAGACACTTGAGATTTTTCAAGTTGAAAATCGTCCTTTTCAAAAGGATGTTTCTACCAATCCCAAAATGCTCACCAGCTCCACACATTAGACGAGATGAAAAACTCGTGAAACAAGTTGTTTCAAAAACTGTGGCAGTTTACCCTTCTTCCAACTCGTGTCGCTGCTGATGACTCGAGCGTTTTTGGTGTAGATTCGTTGAACTTTTTTAAATACCCCAGATCAAATTACATAAAAAATATGTCATGGACATTTGCAACCAGTTATATTATAATATATACTCTTTGTTTGGAACTTGGAAGACAAGGGACTTGTGCTCGTTACGTTGTATATTTTGTGCATTCTTTTTTGTCACATGACATGTACTTTGTACACATACTTTGTAGTATTCATAAAAGCAGGAGACATTTAGTCTTGTCCCATCACCTATCATCAACCAAATAGAAATATCATTTTTGCTGCATGACTGGTAGCACTGGCTAGCATCTTTGCTCGTTGAGATGAAATGAGTTGATCTTTGAAGCACTCATTACCATCATCGGTTGATTTGAAGAGATGCGATTGTGATACAATTCATTTTCCACCCAGATACATTATTATGCCCTCATCTCTCTTATCTCTGCTCCTACTCTCTCATTTTTGTTTGGTCGTCACCGCCGGATCTGAGCTTTTATTGGGATTCATTAGCTCATTTCCTTCCATTCCAGGCATTACATTCATTGTCCACAAGAGAACAGAGGGATACACCACGCCACATACGCACGGCTCAAGAATAACAACGACTGTCCAGCCACTAGCCAGAAAACCAGAGAGATTCAATCCAGCAGCACAAGCCCTTCGCAATCTGGTAATAATGCAGTAGCATAAGTCTAACTAAAGGATAGAAAATATTAAATGCGAATGCGACCCTTCTCAATTCATCCATTTTACCACCCTCATATCAAATCATTTCATGCATGCACCATATTTTTTCTCCGTCTCTATCGCGCACTCACTTGTCTCTTCTCTTATTATATTACTATTACACAACGTAACATAAAACTGCATATATTTATTTATTCCGTTCCACGAACAACCGTTGCTTTTTGCTCTCATCGTCAACAGTAGCGACAGAGCCCTTAATTTTCAGCCTTGTCCATGAAATATAATTGGTGAATAAGATCATGATCATCACGACCATGTTGGAGAGAACAAAACAGCAGAAAATGAATGAATGGCTGTGCTCGGATAAAAATGGTGAATGAAGCGTGCTAGATGTGCATGAAAAGGGATAAAAAGTTGCTCCTGTTTTGGAGTCAGCTCACTTCCAGATGACATGCATATGTTACGTTTGCCATGGGCAAAAAGCAAGGAAAAACATGATATGAAAGCTGGATTTTTTGGGATTGATGTTGAGAATGTGAATAATGTTGAAAGAAAATGATGGTGATGGTGGATGATGATTTGATGTCGGATGTGCAATGCGAATGGTGAAGAGTCGGGTATGTAAAACGCACACACACACACGCACGGCACAGTAAATAATAATAGTAATCCAACAGAAGTCTCTGAAATGACTTGCATTCAACAGAGAAGTCGAAGAAAGCAGAACGAATGTAAAAGCGAAGGGGAAAATAGAAAATTCAAAGAATGATAATGTGTTATATTCATATATGCATAAAGGATATACATATATTTTCATCATTCCTGCTAATTCTCCAGTGGCGGATGTTTTCCCTGTTTTGCCGTAATGCTCTCCATAAATCCACGCTCTAAAAATTAGTGATTTGAAATGTATAAATAGAGATAATTCATGGTGCTTTATTTATTTATTGTGTAATATCTCCTAAAAATCCGCTAGTCGAAAACACTTTTCCACCATCACCATAACTTGTGTTCTAGCAGCATTAAAACGATCAATTCTTGCGCTCAAATAAATGGTGAGGCAAACTTTAGGAAATATTATTGCTTTCACGAGACGAAGGAAAGGAAGCCATGCAAAACGATCAGGGAGAATCGAAAATTTTGAAAAGATAGGTATTACCTATATGTTTGCTTATTTTCTTCGACGAACTGCGACGATAATGGTAATGATGACGATATATTTTGCTCATTTAAAAAACTTTTACAATGATCATGACGATGATGTCTGTGATGTGTATGGATGGTGCATGCGTTCATGCGTGCAAAGTGCGTACCAACAACACCAAGTCGTCGCGTAGTGGTACGTGCGTTAGTCAAAATGACGATAATGAGCTCTGAAGCTCCTCTGAGAATGCACAAATACCATATCATCATTATTATTATTATCGTCATCAACCATCCATCCAGCTATTTTTTACTTGAGAAACTTTAATTTTTAAGAAAGAAACGGATGACTGTTTTGTGACCAAGATGATGATGATGGGAATATATGTGCGCAGCCATCAAAGTTTGTATCGAGAATAACGATAACGACTTTTGTATTTATGCTTGTCTCTGATGTACGCACTTTATGTGAAAATGCAAGCTAGGCATGCAAACGTAATAATTTTTGGATTGCAATGATGACGCCATCATCACACCCGCATAGCGGCATAGCAGCATCGCCATTTCATGCAACTTTTTTCGAAGTTCGAAGACCTTATCGTTTGAAAAATCAGCAGCAGTAGCTCTAGAAAGGAATTTTAAAGACGCTTGCGCTTTTCTAAAAACGAAAATTTAAAACACCAAAAGAGACAAACTTGAGGAAAAAACGACGAAAGTATCTGAGGAGGAGGTGGAAAGACGAGGAGTATAAAAAAGTATGCAAGTTTCTCTAGCAAAGCTTTTGAGAAGAATTTATGTGATGTGTTGTTGCCGCTGGTTTTTGGACAATTCCTGGGAACTTGACGTCGTCGACTCTTCACTTTACTCTAAACCAACTCCTTTCTTCTGCACTGGTTATTTGTTTGTTGTTGTTGCAAACGGAGTGGAATGCAGTTTTTAAAAAGCATCATCCCCCAATAAATATAGAGCCTCAGTTTTAAACAGGAAAAGATACGCGAATATGTGGACAATTTGAATTTTTACACAGATTGCATGACTATCACGTATGTGAGCATGGCTTGTATGGGAATTTTGCTTTGTGAAGTTCCAGCAGCCTTTTCAGCATTGCAGTCAACTCCAGGAAGAAAACATAGTCGTATTTTAAATTACCTTTTTAATATTATTATTACGTATGATTATGTGTACAAATGAGGAAATATGTTCGTATGTATTTTCAGCAGGTTTTTTACATCGTCTTTAGACAGGCTGGCCAAGGCAGGACGGTTCTCCTCCTGGAGTGCTCATTTTTTGCTGAGAACATGACGCACACACACGCATATCATCATCATCCTAGCACACATATTTTTATGATTATTGTACATTGACTTGCTGAGAAGAAATATATATAATAATAATAAAAAGTCAAACCATTTTGTTCGTTGAAGTTTTAACCTCGATAGATGAATAAGCCATAACGTATACGTCTTCTAAGAAGGAAATAATAGCAAAAAGAAAGGTGGAGTGAATATTAATAATAACAATGGGAAAAGGGCAAGCACGGAAAGGCAATATGTACACATGCCTTTTTTTACAAGGTGGTAGCATAAGAAGTCATGTTGATGGCTGATGATTGTATTTTTTTTCTCCAGTTGCATTGTTGCATTCCATTGTTGGCATTTATATATTAAATATGGTAATGAGTTTAGAGGGTGCATAAATAAAATGACTTTGTTGTACATGTGCATCTCCTTAAATTTTAAGTTCCAGCCCCACAGCAGCAACATGTTCTGGAACATTATTTGCGTAAGAATAGATAATTATAATTTAAGTTTCGCTCTTCCATTTCCAAAAATGGGCAAAAACCCGTAAAAAAGTAAAAGATGGAAGAGGAAAGAAAAATAAAAAAAGACGAAAGAATGTGTATTTTTTGCGCAATCAAAAAATCTGTTTTTGGGTGGAATAACAGGTAATACGACATGCTTTTGATGCATGCATCCCATACGCATGTAACCAACCAGGAATCAAACAAGCATCACACACATGACATGACAATGAACAACAACAATGAAAAATATTATAATAATAATAATGTCATGCTCTTTTGCATAAAACTGAACATAACTCCATTTCCACAAGAAAACTGGGTCCAGCCAATATGCCCCAGGAGATTCTCATGGAAAGCAAAAATCATATTTCAAGCTTTATACATCGACTCCACACAAGAATGTCTCAGTTTTCCCTAATTTATTTACTCACCATACATTTTATCATTTTATTGAACCTACAATATGAACCCGTAAATTTATAAACTGAAACGTAAAGGGAAAGGAAGAGAAAAGGCAGGCACCAGATTCTTTTGAAATATAAATGACCACTGGTAAATTTTTGAATTGTAGCTTGTATCTATGAAATACCTACTTTCTAGGCTATAGACTCACTCTGTGTGCTGCTGTGCGGGTGACGGGGATCGTGACTGTTTCTGGTGACGCTGTTGTAGACGATGACGTTTATTATTTGCTCGGTACACTGCTGTCGTCTCTCGCCATTTCTCCTTATCAATTTCTCTGGAAAACTTGACATGACAGTGTAAATACCGTTTATACTCCTTTTTTGCTCTATGAAGTTGCAACATAATAAGTAAGAAAACCAATGCGAGATTGAGCTCGTTTTCTTTAATAAAGTTCCTTCGCAGTTTATTCACCATTATAGGTATATATATGCATGTGTGCTAGATTGAATTACTGCTAGATTCTCGGAATGCCAACTGCTGGTCTTATTACTATTACTTTTTTTACTTCGTTAAATCGCATTGCATGCTGAAAATCTACACTTTTGTATAAACGCGTTCGACTACATGTGTTCTCTGTAAATAGGAAAAAAATTACACAACAGCACACAGCAAACAGCAGAAGTTTTGGCACAAGTTTAGTTCGTGTGGCTATAAGTTGTTTGGTCTTTTTTCTTCTTGATTTCTTTGCATATGAAACGGTCGTGGCAGTGGTGTGGTTGGTTTGGTGGTGTTTCGTTGGCGTGTCTTGCTTGACATGAGGAATTTTCATGTTTTTTCTCTCTTCTGCCACTACTGTACTTACACATGTGATGATAAGCGACATCAGAGTGGAGAGGGAAAAGAAAATTGTTTAATGTTGAGGCTACGAAATAGAAGAAAAAGTAATGCTAAATACTTTCTTCTTCTTTTTTTTCTTCTCCAAACTCTCATTTTCCATTCATTCCGATTATTTAACCATTCACAAAAAACATATTTCTGTTTCGCATTTTCTACTACTTCTAGGAGGAGCAGTGGGCAGTAACTCTGTTGGAGCTCAGGTTGAAATGTTTCTGATGTTTTATTACGTGGAGTGCTTGCTTAAGAGTTATGTCATGTATACAATGTCCCATATAGTTTCTTGAGCTTCTCGGAGACTAGCACAGAACCAAAGAGAGTTTTTCTTGAAGAAGACCAACAGTTTATAATAAATTATCCATATCTCACGATAAGAATATTTTTTGTCACCAGAGAGGATTTTTTTTCATAAAGATTCTAATGTACAATAAAACTTTGTTCAAACATGGCACACAATTCACACACAAATTTGCTGTTAAAATTTTCATGAAAAAAGGTAAGCAAACGCAGGAAAAAGGAGTCAGATTGTCAGATAAAGCAAGGAGCATAATGTATCGTTACGCATACAACGGGAATTGCATTTATAATTCATTCATTATAATGAATGCATTTTACATTTCTATATCGTCCTGCTGCCTGCCTGTCTGAAATTTTCCTTTGCAAGTTTCGTTTGCTCTGGTGCTGTTGATGATGATGGCATTACATGGAAATAATCATTAAAATTCACCCCTTTTCCTCTCTCCCGAGCTCTTCACTTTTTCTCATGCATTTTCTCCACTACCTACATATTCATATTCAAAGTCGCCATCATGATGGCTTATATTATGAATACGACAGAGCTTCCAGTCAACTTTCAATAATAATCATTTTCCACACAATACTCCTTTTCTTTTTCGTCGATTCGTTATGCGTTGAATATTATACAAAACACTTGGTTATGAAAAGAACAAGTTGAAGTTTAAGTTTGGCTTTTACATTTTATGTTTTTTGCTTATTAGTTTCCCGATGTTAAGGCTAGATACTAGGCTTTGCTTGCTAAGAAAGGAAGACTAATAATGTGTTTTTCTATAATTTCATTTCTTTCCCTATCTCCCTCCTTCCACATTATAGAATGCCGCTGTCGCCTTTTCTTAAGTTA